>JAOQMP010000072.1:2901-14849 GCA_027563575.1 Erythroxylum pedicellare | reverse complement strand
GTGCATATACTATCTTGCAATGTTTTCTAAATCATGATTCATATGTGTATACGAATATTATGCATGTGAATGAAATGTACCTCGTAAATTTGTTAATTAAATAACTAATGTGACTCAATCTAACAGTTTAGTCTCTTAATAATTTTAGGAGGCAAAATATTACAACTCTTCCTCTTAAGAAATTTCATCCTCAAAATTCTTACTTGATTAATCAAATAGATGGAACTAATGTTATCTCTATAAAGTCAAAGAAAAAGACATTGTTTAATAAAATAGATCGAACTAAGCCTAGCTTATTCGATATCTCAAACATCCAAAGGTTACTCTCACCAAGGTCAAAATCATCCGATTGTTAAAGACGTCAACTTAACAATTCGAGAGTCAACTTCTCGACCAAAGACTTTCAACACCTAGACTCGACTCCTAAGGCTCACGAACCTTTTGAAAATGGTAACAACACTTTTGAAAACGTAAAATCCCAAAACTCAATTAAAATACCTAGAAATTAGTTTTAAACGTACTTTTATATTCAGATTACAACTCTACCACAACTTCTGAATTTTTAAGTCCACTCAAGAGCAATCTCAGTAGCAGTATAAAAGGTTTATGCATAAGGTCATTTACAAAGCATAAGACAATCAAGAGTTAATTTACAAAATCATAAACCATATCAACAAAACTAACTTAATAAAAATAAAATAGTTCATGAGTCATTATACAATAAAAGTACAAATGGAGACTACCTATATGTAGTAATGCCCCGAAAATGTCAAAAGACTGCATGATACACTTAAAGCCTCAAGCTCACCAAATTAACCTGCATGGCTGGAAAGCGGAGGGGGTGAGTACACTATGTACTCAGTGAGTAGGAAAAACATATATTGCAAATAGAACTCGATACACACTAAGACAGTGTAAATAACTTATGAAGCGAACATACATGAAATAGAAACACATAGGCCTAACCTATGACTCAACGTATACTGGTTAGGAACCATATAAGCCTAGCTTATTAATCACTCATCCAATGAACATAGGTTCCAGTTTCAGTATGCAAAAGCAGAAAATATCACATATATAAATCAAATCTCATCAGAAAACAAACCTTAGAATAAGCCAATACAATTATGTGTGTCACCACTAGTCGGCCAAACTAGTGTGCACACCCACCGATTCTCAGTGTTAGCTCGACTTTCATTCGTGGTGAGTTCAGATTAAGGTTGATAAGGTCGTCATGAACCTAAGTAATGACCTCGTCAGTGACTAGACCTCTAGATGGGCAATCACTCGCAAGTCCCGTAGAAAGGTGTCGATACAAGGACTCGACTTTCATACATAAACATCAAGGGTACGGGGGTCGCTTAATCTGTTATCCCTAACACACGAATGACCAATTATTACCTCACCAATCACAAAAATCATATACAAATCTTAGGTACTAAAATCAAATAAGGCACCATGCCTTTATTTATCGATTCAACCCATAAAATGGAACCTTGCCATAGCTCTAAGCCAAAGGAGAACATATACACGCAATATGCATGACTTGGTTATGCATATGTAAGTTCCCAAAACATTATTTCATGCAATAACAGTCATCTTTTGCACTCCAAGTGCAAAGTTGTTTTTAAAATGTAGTTTCAGAAAAATAAAATGTTATCCTTTGCACTTTAAGTACAGGTTTGTTAAAAAAGTATCGTTTCTTAAATTACATAATAAAGACATCAGTTGCACTCCAAGTACAAAGAGTTATTTAAAACAAAGTGGCTTATTAAAAATATACAACAATCCTTAGTAAGAGCTCCTTAATTCATAGCTCTCGAGCCTTTATACATAAAAATATACAATGTATTTACTACTCAAATATGTATCTCATATTCATACACCACCACAACCAAATTCATCCCTAATCAATCATCATAAATATTATTCTAACATATGTCAATAGGTCAATAATTTACTTACTAATTCAGCTCAATGTCTCCTCATCCATCAAGCTAACCTAACCTTAGGCGCAATGTTTACATCCTTTTCTTCCTAATGTTTCTTTATGAACAAGCTGTTTTCTTTTGATCATAACTCTCTCTACAAAAATCCAAATGTCATGATTCTTATGCCACCCAAAACTAGACTTCCATTAGTATTAATATATTCAAAAATTACATACATCTCCCTTTAAAATATAATCTCCATCCAAATTCTATCATGTTTCTGGTAAGAAATAGATTAGCAACCAATACTCAAACCACAATAAATCATTATCAATACATCCCCTAACAAAATTATTTCATAGAAGCATTAACAAGATATGAATAATCATTTTGCATGTTTTATACTTTTACTAATTCCGACTCTAATGTCCTAAAAATCAGGAAATAATACAAGGTTCCTGTATAAGGATCTATCATAGGCAGTATTATGGAAACAAGCATAACGCGAATTGTAGTCACTATTTTGTCAAGACACTTTCACAAAGGTCAAGTTAAGACCTATATCTACAACTTTCATTATTTGAGTTTCTTCAAATTCGTGCTCTAAGATTATGAAAGACAGATAGAAATAAAAAGATGAAATTGAAACCAGAATTTCAAGTTACCATGATAACTTCTTTCCTTCTCCTCTTCTCTTCCCCTTCTTCTCTCCTTCTTTTCTCATTTTCGTTTTTCTCCCTCTTCTAACCTTATGGCAGACGTTCAATCTTACTTCTATTTCCTTTTCATCCATTTTCTCTATAAAATTCAAGAAGGTCAAACTAATCCATGTGTCACCATTCCATTGGTCCATATGTCACCATTGTATTAGTACATATGCTATCCTTCTATTGGTCCATATGTTACTATTCTATTGGTCTATATGTCACTTACTTTAGGCTCCACATGGCACTCATTTTAGGCCTCCATATGTCATTACTTGTAAGGCTACACATGTCACCATTTGTAAGGCTACACATGTCACTAATTGTAAGACTATATATGTCACCATTTGTAAAGCGACACATGTCACCATTCTATTGGTCCACATGTCACAAGTCTAAAGTGTCATTTGTCACAAACTTAAAAGGCTACTTATCGCAATTATACTCAAGCCACTTGTCATCCATTTAATTGAGTCATTTATCACTTATTTCTAATGTCATATGTCACCATTTCATAAGCCTAATAAACTTAAATTCACATGTATAAATTTGTTTTGCTCTTTAACATTTTTCTTAAACTAGATGCACATATCACTTCATCAATTACTCAATTGTAACAATAAATTCCAATTCACTGATTGTAATTCATCAATTCATGTTATTGGTAAATTAAAATGTGAAACATTGAGAATGCACATTCATATCACATTAATTTTCGTTCCATACCCTGAAATATGTCACTTGAGTGCATATATTATCTTGCAATGTTTTCTAAATCATGATTCATATGTGTATACGAATATTATGCATGTGAATGAAATGTACCTCATAAATTCTTAAATGAAATAACTCATGTGACTAAATCTAACAGTTTAATCTCTTAAAAATTTTAGGAGGCAAGATATTACAACTCTCCCCTTTAAGAAATTTCGTCCTCGAAATTCTTACTTAACTTATCAAACAGATGTAGGTAATGCTATCTCTATAAAATGAAAAAAAAAGCCATTGTTTAATAAAATAGATCGAATTAAGCCTAGCTAATTCAATATCCCAAACATCCCAAGGAATGTTGACAGGTACTCTCACCGAGGTCAAAATCATTCGATCGTTAAGGATGTCAACTTAACGATTCGAGACTCAACTTCTTGACCAAAGACTTTTGACACCTAGACACGACTCTTAAGGCTCATAAACCTTTTGAAAATGGTAATAACACTTTTGAAAACATAAAAACCATGCTCTAATACCATTTAATTGTCACGAGCCGATACCACATCGGGCATATGATAACCGCCGCGTACCCAGGTTAAGGATACTCACGGTATGCTTAACCCGACTATACAAGGCTAACTGAATATCCTTTGAAAATATTTGGACAAAACAACGAATTTATTTTAAAAATCCCAAAACTCAATTAAAATACCTGTAAATCAGTTTTAAATGCACTTCTATATTCAGATTAAAACTCTACTGCAACTTTTGAAATTTTAAGTCCACTTAAGAGCAATCTCAATAATAGTATAAAAGGTTTATACATAAGGTTATTTACAAACCATAAGACAATCAAGAGTTAATTTACAAAATTATAAAGCATATCAGCATAACCAACTTAATAAAAACAAAATAGTTCATAAGCCACTATATAACAAATGTACAAACAGAGATTACCCATGTGCAGTAATGCCTTAAAAATGTCAAAAGATCGCACGATATACTTGGAGCCTCAAGCTCACCAAATTAACCTGCATGGTTAGCAAGCAAAAGGGGTGAGTACACTATGTATTCAGTGAGTAGGAAAAACATATATCGCAAATAGAACTCGATACACACCAAGACGGTGTAAATAACCTATAAAGCAACATACATGACATAGAAACACATAGGCCTAGCCTATGACTCAACGTATACTAGCTAAGAACCACATAGGTCTAGTCTAATAATCACTCATTCGGTAAACATAGGTTCCAGTTCCAGTACACAAAAACAGAAAAACATCACATGTATAAATCAAATTTTGTCAAAAAATAAATCCTAGAATAAGCCAAAACAATGATGTGTGTCACCACTAGTCGGCCAAACTAGTGTGCACACCCACCCATTCCTGGTGCTGGCTCGACTTTTATCCATGGTTAGTCTGGACTACATGACCCTAAGTGATGACTTCATCGATTACTAAACCTTTAGATGTGCAATCACCCGCAAGTCCTGTAGAAAGGTATCAATGTGGGGACTTGACTTTTATGTACCAGTATCAAGGGTTTGAGGGTCGCTTAATTTGTTATGCCTAGCACACTAATGATCAATTGTTACCTTACCAATCACAAATATCATATACAAATATTAAGTACTAAAATCAAGTAAGGCACAATACCTTCATTTATCGGTCCAACCTATAAAATGGAACCTTGTTATGGCTCTAAGACAAAAGAGAGCATAGACACACATCATACATGACTCGATTATGTATAGGTAAGTTCCAAAATATTATTTCATGCAATAAAAGTCATCTTTTACACTCCAAGTGTAAAGTTGTTTAAAAAATGTAGTTTCAAAAAATAAAATGTTATCCTTTACAATTTAAGTGCATGTTTGTTGAAAAAAATATCATTTCTTAAATTATGTAATAAAAACATCAGTTGCACTCCAAGTACAAAGAGTTATTTAAAACAATGTGACTTATTAAATACATAAGTATACTGGCATCCATTTGAGATTCAATTCTACTATACATTGCCTAGGTTCAAAATTCACCTACAAGTCATCATGCATGTCTTAGGATGTCCTAATCCCAATTTAAAGATATGGTTTTCCCAACTCACATAAAAAGAAGGTGTACCCTCCTTTAACTTCAACAATCCTTAGTAGGAGCTCTTTGGTTCACAGCTCCCGAGTCTTTATATATAAAAATATACAATGTATTTACTACTCGAACATGTATCTCATATTCATACACCACCACAACCAAATTCATCCCTAATTAATCATCATAAATGTTATTCTAACATATGTAAATAGGTCAATAATTCATTTACTAATTCAGCTCAATGTCTCCTCAACCATCAAGCTAACCCAACCTTATGTGTAATGTTTACATCCTTTTTCTTCCTAATGTTCCTTTATGAACAACCCATCTTCTTGTAATCATAACTCTCTCTAAAAAATTTCAAATGTCATGATTCTTCTGCCTCCTGAAACTAGACTTCCATTAGTATTAATATATCCAAAAATTACGCATACAGTATGTCCCTTTAAAATGTAATCTCAATCCAAAATTTGTCCTATTTTTGGTAAGAAGCAGACTAGCAACCAATACTCAAACTACAGTAAATCATTATCAGTACATCTCCTAACAAACCATTTCACAGAAGCATTAATAAGACATCAATAATCATTTTTCATGTTTTATATTTTCACTAATCCACACTCTAAGGTCCTCAAAAATCAGGAAATAATATAAGGTTCCTGAAGAGGGGTCTATCGCAAACAGTATTAGAGAAACAAGCATAATTCGAACTCTAGTTACTATTTTGTCAAGCCACTTTCACAGAGGTCAAGTTAAGACCTATATCTACAATTTTTATTCTTTAAGTTTCTTTAAATTCGTGCTCAAAGAATATTAAAGATAGATAGAAACAGAAAGATAAAATTGAAACTATAATTTCAACTTACCTTGATAACTTTTTTCCTTTTCTTCTTCTCTTCCCCTTTTTCTCTCCTTATCTTCTCATTTTCGTTTTCCTGCCTTATTCTAACCTTATGGGAGACCTTCACTCTTACTTTTATTGCCTTTTCATTCATTTTCTTTAGAAATTTAAAAAGGTCAAACTAATTCATGTGTCATCATTCTATTGGTACATATATTACCCTTTTATTGATCCACATGTTACTATTCTATTGGTCCATGTCTCACTTAATTTAGGCTTCACATGTCACTCATTTTAAGCCTCCATATATCACTACTTGTAAGGCTACACATTTCACCAATTGTAATGCTATACATGTCACCAATTGTAAGATAATATATGTCATCATTTGTAAAGCTACACATGTCACCATTTTATTATTCCATATGTCGCAAATCTAAAGAGTCATTTGTCACAAACTTAAAGGGCCACTTGTCGCAATTATACTCAAGCCACTTGTCATCCATTTAACTGAGTCATTTGTCAGTTATTCCCAATACCACATCTTATCATTTCATAGGCCTAATCAACCTAAATTCTCATGTATAAATTTGTCTTATTCTTTAACATTTTTCTTAAACTAGATGTACATATCACCTCATCAATTACTCAATTGTAACAATAAATTCTCATTCACTAATTATAATCCATCAATCCATGTTATTGGTAAATCAAAATACAAAACATTGGGAATGCACATTCATATCACATTTATTTTCATTCCACAGCTCGGAATATGACAATTGAATGCATATACTATCTCGCAATATTTTCTAAATCATGATTCGTATGTATATAAGAATATTATGCGTGTGAATGAAATGCACCTCGTAAATTCTTAATTGAAATAACTCATGTGACACAATCTAATAGTTTAATCTCTTAATAATTTTAAGAGGCAGGATATTACAAAGCGTGTCAGATGTGTTTGACTTGTGTGGGACATGTGCCACCCACGCGTATACAGGACACTTGTCCTCATCCTATCCACCCACATTTCAGGACAGGGGGCAAGCACATGCATCTCACACTACAGCCCGTCCTGCGCACAGGGTGACGTCAACCTATGAAGCCAGTGATTGGACGCGGTTGGCACGTACGTGCCAACCTTAACCGCCCACTGGCGGTATTATAGCATCGTTGGGCACTTGTAGTGGACGCGCCTGACAGTATTATCACCCTCTGATGGGAATGCAATTTTTAGTGATCCCGGAACTTAATTTTCATTCTTTTTGGCCAATTTTTGACCTGTTTTTTATAGCTAGTTTTATGTATATCTCTTTTACGTAATTATATACACAAAAGAAACCGAAAAACAAATCAACAACTGATGAAAACCACAACGAATGAAAACTGAAAAACCTTCATTTCCGACAACTTGATCATGTAACTACTCTGATATCATATGTAACATGTAAGATAAACCTTATTATATGTCCCAGATCGTTCATAAAAGGGTTAAAAATAAAGAAAATACAGAATACCTGATTTTAGTTACATCTAATTTTTTGAAGCAATTTTTTAGACCAAAACAAGCTCTAAACTCTCGAGACCTTCATTGAAAACCTTCACAGAGATGTAGTTAACGCCTTTTAACATTTTTCTTTTGACGTAAGCACTCTTAATGAGTTAGAAAATCCATATGCTTACGAATTATATACGCAACTACAGGAAACCTTAACTTTTATATATAGCTTCTATATCGAAATTTCTCATCACAAGCTCGATATAGATCTAATTCACACTAATCCGGATTCATTTTCCTCCCAAGCTTCGACTATTAATTTAGATAATTTATTGAGCCACTTTATCGCTTTTATATGGATCAATTATGTAACTTAAACAATAAGCTATTGAAAAATCGAAAAATACAATTAATAATTGTCCAATATTATAGAGAAGGACAAAATTATCCAACATCTTCTATTCTTATATCTGGCTAGTGCCTACCATCATATAAGAACGTATCACAAATAAAAAGAAAGACAAGAAAGAGTCAACCTAGCCACTGTTGAGCACGACGATCCCCACTTCCACCAACAGAATGCCGAACACTGATTTTCTCACCAGCATATTTTTCTTGAAGCCATTCAAAAGCAGTCACATCAAGCTTACCATGAGTTGACTTCCCTTGTTTTCTGCGACTTTGCTGTTCTCGTATGGAAGCCCAAAGTTTCTCAATGGCATCCCTTTGTCGAGAAGTGAATCTTGAAACATTGTCAAATGCATGCTTTACCAAAATATCTATAGTTGTTTGACACCTGAAAAAAAAAACGAATAAAAACATATCTGTCAGAAGTAACAAATATGTATCCTTCTGCATATGCTAACATAAAATTCCTAACTTTTTGTGTCAATCAACATAAGGGTGAAGACTTCTACCATGGGGTTCTATAACGATTTGCTGCAATCTCTAAACAACTAATCAAGGCTTCCCTCTGAGACTTCAGAAATCTCCTAGTTTCTTCCTCATCATCCTTCCTAATCTTGGCAGCTATACCTTTCTTTGCCTTTGCCCTTTCATCTCTCTTCACTGTGCTTGGAATGAAGGCGTCAAGGCCAAAGGGATCAGAATCATCCTTCTTATTGTTGTCTGCTGTAACATCTGAATATGTGACCCCTTTCTTGCATTCGTTGTCAGTTGATACTACTCTCTCATCGTTTAGTGCTGCAACTTCTTCAATGTCATCATCCTCAGTAGCAACAGGAAGATCAGAAATGGCCTCCTTTACTTGTCCAGCTGTCTTTGAAAACTAGATGAAGGTCCACAAAACCATAAAGATTAAAAGAAAATTCAAAGAAGAGAAATTAAAAGTTCATGTCATCATGTAAACAAGCCTTTAGCTCAAGATGAATATTTAAACATCGTAAAAGAATAAAAGAAAGAAAGAAGAGAACAAATACACAAGATCATTAATTCTAGACCTATGCTTTACTTGAATATGAGCCAAACGTCAGTAAAACTCAGGTTCCAAAATTGCTAAAGAAATTTAATATAGCATAGACAACAATGTAGAAGTATTGCAATCCACAAATGACCAAACAAAGTATGAATAAGTGTGAGGACCATAATATGATACCACATAGTTGATTCAATTATGTGAATATTGATGCATAGTCCTACAAATTCTGAATTGACATTTGAAACTATGAATGTTATAAGATCAATGATTAAGTTCATGCATGATTTTGAAATATAATGTCACATAGATGAATGCAATATTAAAGGTCATATTCAAATGGGTAACCAAACAGTCAAACTTACCATTACCAAAGCATATATGAATCAAAGAACTTGTTACAAAAGTTTATGCATCTAAAATTGAAATAACAACAAACTTGCAAGATAATTTATAAAAATTTGAATCAACAATCATCTTTGCTTGCTCCCTACAGAGGTAAAGTGCATACCACAAAGCTGTCATCAGTAAATAGGTCATTTCCCATCACTGCGCGAATTGTCCATGCAGCAAGTAGATGCTTCTGCTTTATATTGAGGAACTACAAGAAGAAATAGAATAAGATAGGGCATCAAAGTCTTCAGAGAATTTTTTCCACCATCTCTAAATTTGCCATAGCAGATTGATGATATACCATGCACTTACCTCAGCTGCATCTTGTGCTGCTGAGAATAGAGCATGATAATCTGCCCGCATAGAAGGATCTTTATAAGAAGTTGTTGAGGACATTGCAGCTTCAAGTATGGCAATGAAGTTGTCACTAGTTCCTGGCTTCACACTCCCAGCTTGAATTAACTGTATAGTGAGCTTACAAGCCTTGGCAACCTTTGTTGGGTTCTTGATATGTGATGCTATCTTCTGCATGGCCTCTATAACTTGTGCCTCCGAGGCATCAGTTGTTGTTTTAAACCTCAACCGCTTTCCTGATGCAGTGTCCTTTTCAGAAGTAGCGCCTAAGAAGCAGGATAAACAATTCATCTTCTGTTAGAAGGAAGAAAACTTCAATTTGCAATACAAATAAATAACTAACAAAACCAAAACAAAACATTAACAACTTGAACGGTTTCCAATCGAGTAATTTTGATCATAAAAGCATATCACTAAGTAATGTTGTTTCTATCTAACCCCCCTACAGCCATAAGCATTTAGCCTAATCTTTCGAAGTTCTGTGTTCTTTTCACCTGCAATTTCAGTTCATAAATAACTCTCTTTTCAGCCACTCAAAGCAGCCAACTAACTTACATCCTTAGCTGGTTCCATCAAAAATATATTTAAAAAAATGAACAGAACATAATTAAATGGCCAATGAAACTCGTTGAACTATCGCAATGAGAAACCTTAATAAGTTAAAAGTGGTCAAAAAACGTTTGAGGTTCATTCAGGAAAAAAGAAAAGTAAAAATCCACCCAGATGCATAAGAAAAAAAAGCCAGCACTTTGCAAGTTCCTTTGTTCTTTTCCCCTCATCTTACCAAACAAGTGGCAGAGCTAACAGCTGACAAAAAGACAAACTGGTAGAAAAATTAACACTTTACGATAACCTCAAAGTCGCATTGAAGCAAATTATCAATTTGACATCGAAAAAGCAACCCAGAAACCAAATACAATAAAGAGCCTAAAGTAACCCAGAAACAAGATTTTAAAAGACTGCAGGTACCACCATCAAATAACCTAGGGTTTTCAAAAGGCACTACCTTTTTCTGGGTTTGGCGAGATAGACTCTGGAAGCTTAGGACGCTTAAGGGCACTTTTCAAATTTGGTTTTGGAGCCACCGGAACTTCGCTTATGGTCGTAGTCATTAACATTGTTTCTTCCAAGGACTGATTTGGTTGTTGTTGATGTTTAATCTGTTCATGAGATGGAGGTGGCAAGCCTTCAAACAAATTAGCCGCCATTTTTTCTCGACCGGAAACTACGATTATCAACTAAACCCAGCCTCCGGATTGATCAAATTCATTCGGTATCTTCAAAGTTTAGGTTCTGCACATCCACGGGAAGAAGAAGACGTTTCCCCACTGCGATGACCTACGAACATGAACCGAGTTCTGTAATACAAGCGGATCTCCTTTATTTTCTTAAAAGGGGTAAAACTCGGCTTTCATCTATTCAAACGAAAACGACCGAGGATTTTATTCAACCGAAAGTAATGTGAAACTATCTGAGCACATGTATAAACCATGCGTCACAAGAAAAAGATTAAAAATTAGTAAAAACCAGAACATTCAATAACTTAATTTTTTAATTAACTTTTTAAGATAGTATATAATATTATTTTATGATACTTTATATTTCTTTCGCTAACTGAAAGTAAAAAATTAAGGAACTGTTTCGTTATATATATATATATTTGCAGTTTTTATTTTTTATTTTTCTTTAAAATAAAAATAAAAATCTGACTAGTTGTTAATATTATGTAGTTATATTACGGATAATAATTATATTTTAGATAAAATTTAAAAATAAATTATTTTTAATTAAATAAATTTATTTAATCTCTTATATAATATTTATTAATAAAATTACGTTATTTTAATAAAATAAATAATTAAAAATTAATATTTATTTATAAATTAATATTTATCCGAAATATTTTTTAATTATTAAATCAAATTTTATTTGAATATTTATATATTTTAAATTTAATTATAAAATTAAATTTAAATTAAATTA
>JAOQMP010000071.1:0-11605 GCA_027563575.1 Erythroxylum pedicellare | reverse complement strand
GTTAATAAAAAATATTATAATAATTTTTAATTTTAACAATAAAAATAATATTATCATAATTATAATTATAAATTTAAAAAAACTTTTATCATCTTAATTATATTTTATAAATTAGTTGGATACGTCAGTTGAAATCATTCCAAGAATGTCTATAATAGAGAATTGACATTAGCAGAATTGGTTAAATATTTAAACGAAGACAAAGCAATAAGATAAGAACAAGATTAAAGTATAAAAAATACGTTTTTTGTTGAAGTATAAGTAAATGTTATTTTATATAGAAGAAAATTTAAGTTTTTCCAACTTAGTCTTAAAAATTTTTAAAATTTTAATTCTGACCCATATGTGATTGTTATTTTAACTAAAAGAATAGATACTAACGGACACTAGTACAAAACTTTTATTTTCAGTAATGATTTTTTGCAATACCAACCAACTAGTACGGTACAAAATTTCGTAAAGTCTACATCAATTGTTAAGAGATTTTGAACTTGATATGTCCTTAATCTACTTTTATTTCGATTTAGGATACACGTGATGAGTTTGAAGTGCAACTTTGGATTCTCAATTATTAGAAAATAGTTGATAATTTGAAGTTATCCATATAAAAATAATTGATTATCATTTGACTCAAACACAAAATAAAAAGATTTCTACTTGAAAGTATTCTTTAATTAAAAGAATTTATCTAAGTGATTTTTTTTGTGTTTCTTTGCCCACAATGGGAACTGTGTTGTTTAACTTCGTGTGATGCTTTTTACAATAAATAGTATTTAAACAAAAATAAACACTGCAAACATTGATATTCTTAACCATTATACAAATTAGACATAACAAATTAGCCCTAAATTTATGTTCTAATAACAACAATTTAGCCACAATCTTAGGAATTGAAGAGACAATAAAATCCCAAAATAAATTGTTGGCCTAGGCGCATGAAGTAATCAGTAGCATTGAGCAAGCACCAAAGAAATGTTGACAGCAGTGAGTTGCATTGCCACCGCTTCTTTTGGTGGCATATGTAAGATGTCTCAAGTCCGATTGCTCATCGCCTATGACTGCTTATTCTTTCTCTCCTGTTGCTTATTTTTTGTCCTCTAGTTCCCATCTCTGTAGCTGTTTCTTGTGTGATTGTGTTGTGACATTTTGTTAGCCCTTCATCTGTTTTTGGTTGTTCACCCAAAATGAGCTTATGAAGCAACACAACAAACAAACGACACTAGAGCAATAAGTATCATTCACATTAACCATCTCCTTCCATAGATTGTATGGATAACCCAAATCTTTTCAACCTTCTTCTCCAAACATTCTACTCCCTTCTCCCCCTACTATCTCTCTACATTTCCTCATCTCATCCCTCCCCTTCCAAACTTCCATCTTCAAGAATTCCTAAATCTCCCACTCTTGTTGTGTTTTCTTTTAGCATGTCTGTTCAGGGGCAATATTATCCTTTAGACCTATCTTCCCTCTTAACTTTTCTCCTTATTAGTAACTAAAATTCAACTTTTTTGCTCTACCACCTCTTATTATTACCATGTCCTAGCATGGTTACTTTAGACAAACCTAACATTTAAAGTCAAATTACCTTTTCGCCCCTTCCTAACAAATTCCCTACTTCTCCTCCTCCTCCTCCACCCAGACCTCCTTCTCCTGGTAAAGGAATAGTGAATCCCCAACTGAGCTAGAAGGTTGTTGTGACAGATAATACTGAAACCTCCTTATGTTCCCCTGATAAGCTTGGAAGAAAGACCTATAGTTGCTCTCGACATTGAGACTATAAAAAGAGGAGCTAGTACATAAACATCAACCTTAGTAGGATTCTTCTTGAGCAAATTGCCTGCATTCCAAGTGGTGAAAGTTAGGCAACAAAGATTTGAAGAACGAGAGGCATGGTGGAAGTGCTCCTAACTGAAGACAACATGTTATTATTCAGGTTTGTAATCAAAGATGGAGCAAATGAAGTTCTTAAACATGCATAAAAGACAACAACTGGAAACTTTAAGAGAACCAATGATAACCACCTTCTTTCTTCATCTTTCTCTTCATTTCCTAGCTAGTAAGTGTGTCTAAAAACACTCTCTTTCATTTG
The DNA here is from genome assembly GCA_027563575.1 of Erythroxylum pedicellare. NCBI lineage: Eukaryota > Viridiplantae > Streptophyta > Magnoliopsida > Malpighiales > Erythroxylaceae > Erythroxylum > Erythroxylum pedicellare. The sequence goes on along the minus strand of JAOQMP010000071.1, from coordinate 9,516 downwards.
CATATAACACTTCTCTCATAGGTTCCCTCATTGTGTTTGTTTTGCAAAAAAATTGGAGGAAGTTGTAGAGTTTAACAACTCTAAAACTCCTTAAACTTAGGTAAAAGTTCCAATAGTTATATTATATCTTTTTTGGTGACTTTGAACATCCTACACTAGTTTATAGTTGGATTACATGTTGGTTGTTTGGGACAATAATTGAAGTCATGGAAAGGGATAAAAATGGAGTTGGAAAATGTTAAAAGAAGAGGAGATAGGAGAAGACAATAGGGTGAAGAAGATGACATTTTTTAAATTTAAGTTGCATGTAGCAACAAAATAGTAAATGCAAACAATGAAGGGTAAATCTAGAATTTACTTCTAAGAAGGGAATTTTTGGTATTAATTGACATGAATGAGAGTAAAATAAGACTTTTAATTAGTTAAGGGTATTTTGGCAATTATGGTGGTTATGTTAGAAAGGATATCATTTTTATAATTAAAAATAAATTAGAAAAGAAAATAATGTTGGATTAATAAATGTATTTGGGTCGAACATTTTCGTAAATTATTTATAAAATTTTGTAATGTTTAAGTCTGACGGTCTGATTAAGGAGTAAATTGGACTATAAATTAGTTGAATTCAAAATCGAGGTAAAGATAACCTTGGACCTTACTCTTAAAATAGAATACCATTTTGTCATTAATAAATTATGTTTTGAATTAGTCATTAATCAAATTAATGATTAATAAGTACATACATGAGTTATTTTTATTTTATTTCACTAATAATTAACAAATTCAAGGTGTTATGTTTATATTTTTATATTTTGTTACATTTTATAAGACGAATTGCTTGTTAATTCAATGGAAAATGTGTTAATTAAATGAGATTGGTTGATAATATGTTATGAATAGTTGGTAAAAATCGAGAATTGCTAGATTGCCTAGGATATGCCACATTTGATGGCATTAGCTGGATAGATTCACTATAACAGTTAAGATATTTAATGACAACTTTTTTGTGACTAATTGTCATTTCATCACAGATATGAGGTTTTTTTGTAACAAAACAATTGATTAGCACTATTTTTTGGATTAATTGTGATACTTTATTTTTTTGTCACTAATATAATGGTAATTGTGACAATTTAGTATCTTTCATAGTTAAATTGTCACTATTAATATATTAATGGTGTCAAAATTTCTTTTATTACTGAATTTTGTCATTAAAAGCATATATAATTTGGTGCCAAACTAATTTTGGTAGGAATGAATTATAATTGTGACAAAACATATGTTGGTCACTAATATTTTCTCTTTGTTATGACAAAACATAGTTTGGTCACTAATATTTTTCTCTTTGTTATGACAAAAGGTTTACCGTCACACGATATTTTACTTTTTGTGACAAAAACTTTTGTTAATAAAAATTCAATTAGTTAGTGTCTACTTAATATAGTCACAAAAACAGAACTATCACTATGGTCACAAATATTCGTAATTTTTGTGACAAAGTCACTTGATTATCAACTTGTTGTTACAAAAGTTATTATTAATATGAACATAACAAATTAATGATAAATATTTCTTGTTATTATAACATTTAAAATTAACTACCCTAATGAGTAATTTTATCATTATTGTATGAATTTTAATGACTGGAAATTACCTGTCATAGTTTTTCTGTAATATTATTATTTGTAAACAAATTTAAATATTTTCTTATAAAATATTCAAACTACATATATTGATAATCCAAAAGTAATATTTTACATATCAATAGATATTTGCTGAATATAACTTTGAGATTTCATCAAAATAAAAATCAAAATAAATAAATGTTTAAATATAATGAAAATCTTATTCCAAAATATTCAGCAAAACTCTTAACCCATTCAAAATTTTAAAACAAAGTTCTTGCCAATGCCCAATCATTGTCATCGTTGCCTTTCTCATCTTCATTTACTGAATTCGTCTCATCATCATTCATAAAAATATATAATTAAAATAATATTCATTTAATTCAAAATTTGATTATATCAAAATTGGACTATTAAGTCAAGCTCTGATCATCTTTCAATTAGGCATGATTTTAAATTTGCCATATCATGTTTCAGTTTAAGTTGCATACGGTTACCTTTATTATATATATAATCATAATCATAATTGTATTGTTCGTAATAATAATTACGATTATTTGCAATTAGAATATAATTTACATTTCATAAAGAAACTGCATTCACCTCCTCCCTTTCCACATTGATGATTCTTACAAATTGTATTTTATTCTAGGATTTACAAAGGTAAAGAAAAGACCAAAAGGTTCTTAGTCATCAAAGGACTTGGATACTTCTCCTATATCTAAAGGAATTATAAGAAATGTTCTTATAATTTCTTTCCTTGAAAAACATTGAAATATATTAAAATTTAAAATTACCTAATTGCCTTGTTAGCCTTTTATTTTTTATTTACCTCAATTTCTTCAAAAAAAAGTCTTAATAAATCTATTTAATCCAAAATTAAAAATTATATATAAATATCAATTAAAGAAATTATTCATTAATAAAACTTTATAATGAATAAATATCTATAAGTAGAATTTAATTTAAGACTAATTAATATTTAAAAGAATAAAATAATAAAAGAAAGAAATTAAACCTAAAACATATGTAAATTGAACATGAAATGAAGTACAAATTGAATATGATAAATATAAAAATAGGAAAGATTAAAATAAACTATATGCAATTGCATATAAGTGTATTTAATTTAAAATTGATCATACAAGATTATATAAGATAAAAATAAAACAAAAAGAACAGGATAAGGTTAACTATCAATAATAGGTATAAATTTTTTGTCATTATATTTATTATTATAAAATAAAAATAAAAATAAAAATAAAAATAGGATATTTGATACAATTTACCTTTAAAATACAAAATTGGCTCCTTTTCTTTAATTAAGATAGGGATGACAATGGATCGAGTCAGGGCCAGGGCTGCCCAAGCATATCCAGGCCTAGCCTGGGTTGACCCCTAGTCTTTCGAGCCCTTTTTCCATCCCTTATGAGGGTTTAGAATGAGAGTCTCGTCTTCAATTCATTTTGGGCCTCTTTTTGTACTTAGACTTGTAGTTTGTTTTTCTATTTAAATATCTTAGCCCAAAAGTAAAACCCTAGTTGCCCTCAACATATAACAATAGGTGTCAAATAGATATAGCACTTCGTTTAGTAGGGTTTTTTCATATCCTAACAACAAACACAGTCGATTCCATCCTTCTTTCTCGCTCTCTCGCTTCCGTAGCTAAGGTAACTCTACCTACATTTCTTATTACTGTTAATCCCTTTTTCACATTAGATTTTTCCTCTCGTTGACGTTAGATTGTGTGTGAGAGGTTCAACTTTCTTGAAATTTGCTATAAGTTGCTGCTTATTAGGTATGTGAATGCTAGCTTTCTACATCTTTGCCTTGTAGTTCATGGGGATGGTTTGAGTTTATATGGTCGTACTGGATTGCTTTATTCTTTTTGAAGATATATCTTGTGCCCTTTTGAGGTTTGTCATCCAAAAGTTGCAATTTCATTCTAATTTCATTATCCTCCATTGTTTCTTAGTTTGCAACTTGTATGAATTGTATTAGCCTGTACTGACTATTTTTGAATTTGAATGATTTAGGAACTCGATATTACTACCCTTCATATCAAGCTCCGTGCTGTAGGTGGGAACCAAACAAAAACACCTAAAAAAGTAAATTATTAATTGTTATTTTTTAAAATAGGAAATACAGATTCTAAAAAAAGTGGATGAGGACCAACAATCAACGCTAGACTTGCCAAGAAGAAAGCTAAAGGAAAACAAATTAATGTTCAATTTCCTCCTCCGTACTATAAGGTATGCAGTAAAGAGTAAACATATTAGCCTTTTAAAGTCAGAAGTTACTATATGCATTCGGCAACTTGCACCACCTCGTATCTCTAGTTGGAAAGAGATTTCTAAGGATGGTAAGAAGGCAATGCGGTTATTTTTAAAGTTATGACAATTTTTTTATTCATAAGGTAATGGTTATGATTGTCTCTTTTTTGCCACTCTTTTATTTTCATTATATTATTATAAAATTTTGGTACTAAATTTATAGCTTAATATTTTATAAACTAATTAATTGATTTTATTTTTTATTTATTTTGTAAGAAACAAATCAATGGTGAACTCTATCTGGAAGAATAGCCAAGAAAATTTCATTTGGAGACTTTTGGCTTAAATTAGTATGTACTAATTTAGGATAATTGTAATAAATATAATTGTCTTAGATATTAAAATTTCCAATTTTACATATTGGAAATTAGAATTTTCTACATTTTGGTGATTTATATGTATTTTTATATACTAATAATTTTTATTTGCTTGTGTGACAATATCTTGGCACTATAAAATCGTATAATTTGTATAACTTCTATTTTATTGACACCAATGCAAAATTTTTTATCGATTAAGTAATTAAATTGTTAAATTTAATAATATTATTTGTGACAAACACAAACACATTAAAGATAAATTTACTGTAACATGTAATCTTTATTTAGTGATAACATTATTGTAACATGTAAATTTTATACTTATGACAAAATATGTTAAACAATATGGTCACTGATACAAATTTCTATTACCACTAATGCAATTTCATTGTTGAATTGATAGTTCTATTTGTGACAATAATAAACACATTAGTGACAATATTTTTTGTATGAACAAATTTTTACTTTTGCGAAAAAATGATGTTGAGACTTTTTCATTAAAATATTAGTGACCAAGAAGTAATGGACATTGACAAAAAAAGTACCAGTGATAAATATTTTGTCACTATTTTCAATTATTTAAGTGGTAGTGATGTTGTCACAATAAAATGAAATACTGTTACGAATTTATTTATCACTACTTTATATTATTTATGTCGACAAACTTGTCATAATAAGTTATTATGGCTATATAGTTTTGTCACACATTCGATAGTTTTTAGTGTCAGTACTTTTGTCATAAAAGTATTGCATAATTGTCACCATTTTTCTAAATTATTCACTATTTCATTAGTGACGGAGGTATTTGTGATATGAGGTGATGACTTTAAAAATTAGACACTATTAATAGTAGTGACTAATATTACTACTTTTAGTGACAACTTTTGCTTTCACTAAAAATTGAATTTCTTATAGTGATTGTGTCGATATGAGCAGGTGGTAGCTAGGTATTTGTTTGTGGAGTAGATATCGGGACATCTTGAGTCTTGAGGATGTCTTATGCTGATGGCTAGGTACCAAAAAGGTATCGAAATATCCTAAGTCTTGGAGATATCCTGTGTTGATGGTTAGGTACTGGAGTAGTACTGGGGTACCAAGAGAGATTGAGGTACCCCGTGCTGATATTTACACCTTTAATTACATTTTCACTTGGTGAGAGATTTTGATGAGATGAGATGAGCCAACATATCATTGAATGTAAGTCTACTAGATTAAGCAAGGCCTAGGCAATTCAGTTAATAATGGAAAAAACAATTAGGTTAAGCAGGGCCTAGGCAATTCAGTTAATGATGGAAAAAAACATAAATGGCAGTTATGTATTAATATATGTGTTAATCATTTTTTGGTAAAAGTTTTGAGATATTTGTTAATTGTTTCAATTAGACTGAGTAATGTTATGAACATTTGTATTATATGTATGTTTTAATCTCTTGACTAAGTTTTATGATTAACTATTGAGTTATTTAGTTATAAAGGTACAATTGGTTATCTTTACTAACTAGGTAGCTCACTTTTGAAGATCAAGTGATTGTTGATAATCCTAGTTTATAGGCGGACATAGTGGAGTTTAGGTGGGGTTAATAGATTAATTCAATAAAGTTATTTGATTGTATATATTTTTGAATGTGATAGTTTAGGTAGTTATGTTGTGTAAAATATTTTTGTGTTTCACAAACAATACTCTCTTTTGGGAAATAATGAGGAATTAGATGATTAATGGTATGTTTTGGGAACTATTTGGTTAATTATGGTTTAAGAATTTTGGGAGTGCATATTATGTTCTATCAAAGCGGTTTTACGTTTTGAAGGATGTATTGAGTGAAGGAAAAAAACTAATGATGTGTTCTTTTCTTATCTAGGATGGTTTCAGAAGATGATAATGTTAGCCCTAAGTCACTTAGAGAATAAGGAAGTTTAATTTGTGCTTCGGATGTGTCAGAACAGTGGGATGCCTAAGCGATTAAGGTAGGAAGAGAGGTGCCGATCCCATTACAAATGATGCAATAGGCTATTACTGCAGCTCCAACCTTAGGTGATTATGGGGTGGATCGCAACTATGAGAGGATCCGTAAGATGGTTGCAGTAGAGTTTTAAGGTACTACTGATCCTAAGGAGGTTGAGGCTTAGTGGGAGCAAATAGAGATAATTTTAGACCGCCTGGAATGCACCTTGGAAAGGTTGTAGTATATTGTTTCCTTATTCTAGGGCAATGTATTAACTTGGTGGAAGTGGGTGGAGAGATTTTATGAGACCCGAGAGATGAATTGATAAGAGTTCAAGAGAGAGTTTAGAGATAAATACACCCAGCGAATATATCATAATCTAAAGAAGATGAAGTTCATGAGTTTGGTACGGACAGAGGAGATGCCAGTGGCTAATTATGAGGCTCACTTTGTAGCCTTATTTAAGTATGCATTGGAGGTTATGACAAATCTCGAAGATAGATTTTATTGATTTGAGCAAGGTCTAAGGAAGAATATTCATTTAGGTTTAGGAGCTGCTACTTCCGATTTTAAGAAGTTACTAGAGACTGCATTCAGAATGGAGGATGTAATAGAATAAGGTAAAAGGAGAAGAGAGCTAAAGGGTTGATCGAAGAGTCATCAAGGAGAGGGGAGTCGGTCTATTAAGAGGGGAGCTACTCAAATTGGTACAGGAGGATTTAGGAGAGTCGATGACACATCGAGTACAAGTGGTAGTTTCTACCGATCTGGTGGAGATCGAGGAGCTGATAGGGATTTAGGACAATATAGCATTGCTAGTGCACCATTAGTTGATCTGATAAGGGACTAGTCAGAGGTTCAAAGGATCTTTTAATAGAGAAGTTGAAGGATTTCAAAGTTGTATTACTTGCGGGAGATTTCACAGAAGACCATGTTGGGGACTTACTGGAATCAATCAGGTATGTTATATTTGTAGAGAGTGCGGGCACTTACAAAGGAGTTGTCCAATAATAGGGAGGAGTTCATCAGTGAGGGTAGAGGAGAAAGTACAGGGTCAGAATTGTGCCTTTAGTTAAGGCAGAGGTTTGGGTAGAACTAGTAGCAAAGGTGGTGGTAGAGAAGTTGTACGTGGATCAACAGTGGGTAGAGTATTGGTGGGACATCCTTAGCTTAGAGTAAAACTCAAGTGAGGATATACCATATAACGAGGGATGAGACACTGGTATGATTTCATTGTTTGATATTAAAGTTTATGTGTTAGTAGACCAATGATCTATGCATTCTTACATTTCTTTAGAGATTGCCTCTAAGTTTTGAGGGAGGTTAGTTCCTTAGGATAAGCCTAAGAGTGTTGTTACCAGTAGGAGACTGTGTGGTAGTAAATAGTGTAAGGAGAGGCTGAGGATTGGTGAAGGAATTAAGGGAGTTTGATGTGATTCTTGGAAGGGATTGGTTGGCTCAACATCGAGCCATAATAGATTGATACACGAAGGAGGTGATGATAGAGTTTTCAGGTAACTCGAAAGCGATCTTTGTAGGGGATTACAGAGTGGTCCCAATATGTATGATCTCGGTCGTGATTGCTAAACGGTTGATATTGGATGGGTGTAAGGCATATCTAGCTCGTATTATGGATACGAGGGGGGTGAGTCTTGGATTAGAGGATATTCCTATAGTGAGCATCTAAGTTTACCACCTCAACGGGAGATAGATTTCACGATTAAGACAATGTCTAGGGGTGCATTGATTTCTATTGCATCTTATAGGATGGCTACTATTAAGTTACACGAGTTAAAAAGGCAGTTAGATAAGTTATTGGAAAAAGGGTTTCATTAGATTGAGCACATCAACCTAGGTAGCTCTAGTGTTGTTTTTGAAGAAAAAGGATGGTAGTATAAGACTATGCATGTAATACTGACAACTAAACAAGGTGATAGTAAAGAATAAGTATCCGTTGTTGAGGATAGATTATTTTTTAGATTCGCTGAGGGGAGCCATCATATTTTACAAGATTGACTTAAGATCGAGATATTGGCAGTTAAGGATAGCTAAGTCAACTATTCCTAAGACAACTTTCGCATTTGGTATGGCCACTATGAGTTCCTAGTGATACCTTTTGGGATAACTAATGCACTAGCTATATTCATGGCATTAATGAACATGACTTTTCAAGAGTATTTAGATCAATTTGTGAAAGTGTTCATTGATGATATATTGGTGCATTCGAGGAGTAAAGAGGAGCATGAACACCATTTGAAGATTGTGTTATAGATTCTGAAGAAGAGATAGTTGTTTGCAAAGTTGAGTAAGTGTGAGTTTTGAATAGAGCGGGTAGGTTTTTTGGACATGTGATGTGCCGAGATGGAGTGATGCTTGATCCTTCTAAGGTAAATACAATTATGGAGTGGGAACCGCCTACAAATATATCAGAGGTAAGGAGTTTTCAAGGACATGCTGGGTATTCTCGGAGATATATAAAAGGATTTTCGATAATAATTAGCCTATTAACCAACTTGCTGAATAAAGGAGTTCAGTTTGAGTGGACCGATCAATTTCAAGAGAGTTTTGAGGAACTTAAGCAGAGATTAAATTTCAGCCCAATTTTGGTTTTACCATCGGGTGGTGGAGGTTTTGAGGTATATAATGATGCTTCAAGGATAGGTCTGGGGTGTGTATTAATGTAGTATAGAAAGGTGATAGATTATGCATTTCATTAGTTGAGATCTCAATAGTTAACTTATTCCACCCATGATCTAGAGTTAGTAGCAATTGTGTATGCTTTTAAGATTTGGAGACATTATTTGTATGGGGAGACATTTCGCATCCTTACAGATCACAAGTGCCTCAAGTAAATTTTAACTCAGAGTGAGTTAAACTTAAGGCAATGAAGATGGATCTAGTTGTTAAAGGATTATGATTGTACTAGTAATTATTATATGAGGAAGGCTAATGTAGTGGCGGATGCTTTGAGTAGGAAAAGCATAGTTAGTCTAATCATTAAACGATAGAATTTACCTTTAAGCTTGAGTAGTATCTTCTTGTTATATAAAACTCCCAATGTACTTCTTCATATAAGCCATCCTGATTTGATATAGTGGACTTTATCTTCATCAATTTCTCTATTGCTCTGGCTGATAGATCCTAATACTTAAAACATTTCGTCTAATGTATAACTTCTAAACTAATCCTCACCTCCACATCGCTAGCCACCCTATGCCCTGAAAAGTTACACTCTATATACTCAGTTTTAATCTTAACAGTTTCACTCTACATCCTCAATTTTAGTCCTACTCATTCT
>JAOQMP010000066.1:23768-42944 GCA_027563575.1 Erythroxylum pedicellare | reverse complement strand
AAAGAATGAGGGAGAGGTCTGTAAACCTTATAGGTTGGTACAAACTGATATGGAACAAGGTACTTAGACCCAATGTTAGTTTTCTGTTATGGCTAATTATGTTGAACAGACTAAGTACCTTGGATAGACTGAATTTCTTAACCTACTCTAAGATACGTATACTATGCAAGCAAGAGAATGAATCTAGAGACCATCTATTCTTTGATTGTGTTTTCTCAAAAGAAGTTTGGGCAAAGATCTCAAATCTAAGTGCCCTTGACTATTCCTATGGCAGAACCACAGATATCCTACTGGGTATTCCAAATTTGCAGATGACTAAATATGACAAGGATATTCTGTTATTATCGGTAGCTACATGTGCTCAGGTAGTTTGGAATGAAAGGAATATTAGAAGGTTTAGAGATAAGGCAAATTCGCTAAGCTCTATTATAGACCTCACTACTACCAACATAAGGGAACAATTGATCATTAATTAGTTCAACCTATACTGTAGTAGGAGAATGGTAAGTATATGAAGATTCTAATGCTAGCCTATCAACATTCTCCAAAGTTCCTTTACTCAATACGCACAACATAAAGGTAATCAACAATAACTCAAGTAGATATTCATCCATAGAACTAAGAAAAAATGTGGTATTCAAGAATAGAGTTACCTAGAATATTAAATTTTTGAGTGAATACTGATCATAGACTTATCATAACTGGATATCTCGAAACTCGAAGCCCTTCAAGAAATTATACACAGATCAGTTGAGCTTAGATCTAAGAGTGGACCTATAAAAAACACATAAATTTGAGCATACTATGTCAGCCAATTTTCATCCCTAATCTTGAAACGTTGAAAATGACTCTCTAAGCCAATCACATTCAAGGCATTACATTATATGGTTGCTAATTGTTGAGATATGTTATCTAATACATCCAACTCTGGGGTCATCCTTCGCGATGCTTAGTAGTTTGTAGGATAAGATTCAAACCATACGTGTCACTTAATAATTTGGATGGTAAAAATTGTGGGCAGGCATATATTTGAATGCATCTGCACTTAGGGAAAGCCGATTGGACAAACATAGGCAATAGAGGGGCATGAGCGACGCTTGTGTCCAGTACGCGTCCAAAGCCCGTCTGACCACGTACAAAAATATCATCAATTCGATGGAAATTCCAATTCCCATCTCATTCATTTATACTATAGGCTTTGTTAATCTAATAACAAATGATCAAAACTAATTATTTAAATTACATAAAATTATAATAAAATAAATATTAAGCGAGTTGGGTGGGTCCCCCTTCCTGAATCATGGTAACAAAAACATTTTATTCACAGGCCACAAACCCTAACCTTCAATACAATCCTCAACCATCAACACAGTCACCGTCATCGTCACCGTTACGACCACAGCGATAGATATACTTATTCTTGTATGTGTTCCAACATTATATGATCTCGCAAATGTCCTTTGACGCATCAAAAAAGCCGTTGCCCATCGCGAATGGCAACGGCGTTGCGCTGACACCGAAGACCGCTGCGACGAGAGGCCAAAGGCTCAGACTGAATCCAGACGCCGATCACAATCCGGAAAGCTACGAGGACCTGCAGCTGGAGTTCAGTCCTCTACTTTTTAGCTCTCTCGAGCGCTACTTGCCTCCCTCCATTCTCAATTCCTCCCGCGACGATAAATTCCAGTTCATGAGTAGCATTCTCACACGCTACTCTCCCGACGGTGAACGCACTCGCGTAAGCTTCGCATTTCCACAACACCCTTATGTCCATAAGAATGAATGCGGTTTTACGCGAAACTTTGTTCTGGCGTCAACAATGTGCAAACTTTTTTATTTAAATGTAGAACAGTGTAAATCTGGATAACTGATTGTGAGTACGGTGGGTGAAAAATGTGAAGAATTACTATATTTTCAATAATAATTTTATATGTCGCCGCGCAATTGACTATAGGTAACCTTTTGTTCTAGCTCTTCTCTTTTAATTGGTCAAATTGTTATTGTTATTTCCTTATTGGCAGCTGCAAAAGCATAGAGAATACAGACAGAGAATCATAAAGAACTATCAGGTACATTCTGGGACTGAATTTACTTAGTCTATTGTATGGAATAAAAACTTTCTAGTTTACCGTGATCTATGGTTTGTATCGTTGCGTTGTATCAGTTATTGTAAATGTTTCTTACTTTGTTGTTTCTAAGTCTTCACTTTTTAACTCTCTAAATTTAGGCATTGAATTGCTTGCTTCAGTTTCTTAGCTGAAAAATCAGGATCTAAGGAAACTAGAAAAGCTATTATTTTGTAGAGAAAGAGATTTTTTTTTTGGCCTTCATCTTATGGAATATTAGTATTAATTGCTTTTAGCTGTAGCCTTTGCATAAGGAGCTGTACACTATGAGCCCTACGAGCTTTTTTCTTCCATCATTTCTCAAGGCAATCCGTGAAAATAAAGAGCAGAGTTTTAGAAATATATTGGTTGAGCCCACAGCAGGTGTATACATATTTGACATGCTTAAACCAAATTTCTGTAACATGCTGATGTCTGAGGTATTATCCCTTCTCTTCTTATCTTTACCCTGTTAAAAAGTGCCTTTATTTGTGCTTTAGTGATATATTCTTATCCAGTTTTGATGCTTAGGTAGAACACTTTGAAAGATGGGTTCGCAGGACAAATTGGAGAATAATGCGTCCAAACACTATGAACAAATATGGTGTAGTGCTTGATGATTTTGGTTTGGAAACTATGCTTGGCCAATTTATGGATCACTATATACGGCCTATGTCTGGAGGTTAGAGATCTCTATAACCTGAAGGCTCTGTGCTTCAAACAAAATTGCTGTTACTACTACCAAAACTTAGTGTTCAATGGATTGATTTCCTATGCAGTTTTCTTTCCTGAGGTTGGTGGATCAACTCTGGATTCCCATCATGGTTTTGTTGTAGAATATGGAGCAAATAAGGATGTCGAGCTTGGTATTTCCATAAACCGTCTTTTAACAATGATCATCAGCTAGTGAATAGTAATACTAAACTATTATAATCTCCATCTCTAATCATCCATTAGTAGGTAGAATTTAAAGAGACGTTTTAAATGTCAAGATCCTCACTGCCATCTTTATTTGAATGTTATTGCTTCCTTTATATGAAATCTTTTTCGTTTGATGTGCACATGAATGTGAACTGGTTTTACGGGTAAGAATCACTTTTTTGTCTTGGGGTATTGATGTTTTTAGGTGTGAACAGTCATTACTTAAATTTAACGTTGAAAGTTCATGTGATCTCTTAGTTAGTCAAATATGTTAACTTTTCTTTGTTTTTGTAACATTGTCCTAAAAAATTCAGTAGAGATGCTAATTTAACAGCAATTTTTTGCAATTGAGCAGCATTGTTTACCAGAATTGGTCAAGATTAAGGTTTGAAGATTATTCTAAAATGGACATATTTATAATAACAAACTGCAAGGACATCTAAAAAACAACAGGAATTCTTAAAAATAGCATCAGTACCGAAGGAGTTTCAAATGAATTTTACCCGTTCTTATGCCTTGTTTTATTGTAATGTTCGTAGTCTCAAAATTTTTCTACACCTTCATGGTGTTAATTCTATGGCTTTGGCAAACCTTTTTGAACTCTAAGCAGTTATTTCCTTTGTAGGATTTCATGTTGATGACTCTGAAGTCACCTTGAATGTTTGCTTGGGTAAGCAGTTTCATGGTGGGGAATTGTTCTTTCGGGGTATTAGATGTGATAAACACATTAATAGTGAGACTTATTCAGAGGTAGGGTAATGCTTGATCTCTTTTCTTAAGCAGTTATTGAATGAAGCTAGTACTATTTGTTTATTTATATACTGGTCTAGAACTAGGATATTGTTGGGGTTGAAGAAACTTTTGAACTCAATAATTGCATGGCTTTGGAGGGAGTGTATTATATGCTGGCAAAAACTAACATCAACTATGTTTCACGATTATGTGACTTCAACTCTTGCAAAGGAGAACTTTATAGAATCATTAGATTAAGTAGTGAATGGTAGCATATGTTCTCAGTTTGAATGCTTCAGTCCAGTGGATAAACTACACATTTGCTAAAGATCCTGGCAACTGATCTCAATGGTTAAATGCTTACAGTCAATGCATGTAAACGTTGAATTTACCTAAACAAAGAAAATGTAACCAATTACCCATTATGGCTTTTATTCACTTGCAGGAGGTTCTAGATTATGGCCATGTTCCTGGTCGTGCAGTTCTTCATTGTGGTCGTCATCGAAATGGTGTTAAAGCTACAACTTCTGGGAATCAGCTGAACTTGATTTTGTGGTGTAGGAGGTAACTTTCTCCCTTCTCCTTTGTATACAAATTAGAAACAATCTGCGGTGGAAAGAGATCCAGTCAATTCTTTGGGATCAGTCTGGGTTCTAGGACCAGGGTATCTACATAATTTATCTTATTCTCAAGCAACTTGGAGTGTCGTGCTTTTCCCCAACGTGTACTCATGATTAATGCAATATGTAATAATTATCATTTTTATTGTCAGTTCGGTCTTCCGGGAGCTGAAGAAATATCAAAAAGATTGTTCTAACTGGTGTGCAGAGTGTCGAAATGAGAAGAAAGAAAGGCAGCGTCTGTCAATTACAGCTGCCAAACTGGTACTACGTGCTTATATGAAATGAGAGATGATCGACTATATTTCCTCTTGTTCCTAAGGCCTAATGCCTTTGGTGTTTGCTTTACCAGGAGTTGCTGAAGAAGAATGGTATATCTGCAGCTTGAGTTGTTTCTAACCAGTTTAACCCAGCTTGTGAAATTGTAATATAAGAGAAGCCTTATCCTGTATTAAATGCATATAAGCTTTTTGCCCTTCACTTTCTTTTTCTGTAATAAATTGTCAGTATGGTTATCGTAGATTGCTCCTTCCAAAAATAAGTGGCTTTATTTTTAATGTTTCTTGAAAAATTAGACTTGGAATTTGTTTTAAAAAATTAACATGAGTAAAAGGTATGATGAGTTGCGGTGGTGGGCGAAGGTCGGAATATCATCGGAACCACCCCTAAACGCATCATCCCTATAAAACGTTCTACTATGGTCTCTTTAAAGAAAATAGATTTTTTTATTTTTTTGGAAAAAAAGTAAAGGATAAATTTATTGACCAAAACTGAGTTATGAAAGACAAAGTTAGTCCATGTTTGCTTTTGTGGCTTAAAAAATTAATTTTAACTTGCTGGGTTATAATCATAGCCTATTTGGCTTTAAAGTTAGAATAGATAAGGAGTAAAATATTTGTTCTTAGAAATAGAAAAGACGAGGAATAGAATAAAATATGTATTATTTTGTTTAGTTTATTGCTAAAAAATTTTTATTTCAGTGTTTGATTTAAAAATATAAACTTAGAATTATAAAGGAATAACTAACAAATAAACCAAAATGTTCTTCTTCTTCTTATTATTATTATTAATTTTCTGGTTATTATTATTAAATTCCTTATTCTTATTAATTTTATTATTCTTATTCTTATTTTTATTTTTATTTTTATTTTTATTTTTCTACTTATTATTATTCTTCTTATTATTAATTTATTGATTTTATTATTATTAAATTCGTTATTATTATTAATTATATTTATTTCATTATTATTAAATTCTCTATTATTATTAATTTTCTTCTTATTATTATTAATTTTATTCTTCTTCTTATTATTAACTTAAATGCTAGTTACGAGGGTGACTTAATTAGTTACCTCGTGTGTTAGTGAGACCAAGCTAGAGACGAGCGTGAGTGAGACCAGACCAGAGAGTGGAGAAAAGAGACGAGTTCGGGAGAAAGACCCACTGGGTGTGAGTGAGACCAGATGAGATAGTGATGTTGCGTGAGTGAGAAAGAATCATGGGAGGAGAGGACGAACTTGTTGCTGCTTGAGTGAGAAAGTATCGTGGGAGGATAAGATAAAATTATCAAGTTGAACAATTTGTTGTGTTTACCTATTCCGGATGTGCGCGGAATAGGTAAAGACAGGTTTAGTTATCTTTATCTATTCCTTGATATCTAGGAATTACTAACGTCAGGAATCGATATTTTGCAGGCTTTTTGTGAACCAAACAAAGAATTCCTAATTTTTAGGAATAGATGGGTAATAGAATACCTATTATCGTGAACCAAACAGGCCGTAAGTTTTACGTTACTGACACTACAGGGGTTCATTCTCTAAACTTAGGCTGTATGTTATCAAATTTTTCCTTAGATTTTTTCTTGTGGAGTTATTCTTTTTGTCTCTTTTTTCTTCCCTGCACAACTTCCTTTAGTTATGAGTATACTGCATGTTGATTATGGTCACAGAAGATGTGTATTAATTAGACATCCACTCAACTTAGAATTATCACCTGTTCTCTGATCCACTATTGAATTTTGTTGCACTGGCTTTTAATTTTTTCTGGAACACCTCTTATTTCTCTCCATCCACAAGTTGAAGATACACGAGCTAAAACCGATCTCTATCATTGCTTTCTCCGTTTTAGAGAATAAGTGATTAGTCTGCACCCAAGTTAGAAATTGCACGAAATTTGGGTCAAATTTATTAATGAACTATGTGATTGGTTTGCAACCAAGTCAAAAATTGCATGAAATCTAATTATCAACATACCATAGTTCATATACCCCTTCCCAAATGTTCACAGATTCTCTACACTTAAAAAACAATTGCTGTAGTGATTCTATCTTCTCTTTGCATAACTTGCATGTGTTGTTTAATTTTTTGATAAATTATAATTTTTCATTAATAATAAAAAATTAAAGATAGCATCTAGAGAGTAAAACTCTCCTACAACAATTTATTAAAATGATAAACATCAAGTAAACATACTTTTACCAAACAAACAGCAACGTTGGACAATCTAACAAAATGATGACATTTTGTAAAAGGGGTAAAACCCCTCTACAGTAAAGCCTCACAACTTCATTCTTTACCCAATTAGGGTTGGGCGATTTGGAGGCTTCGAGTAGATCTTCTCGGCAAGTCAATATTAACAACAGTAATATCTCTTCAATTTTGTGTTAAACACTTTCTTCCTTTAATTTTTTTAATCATTGTTCCACATTTGCAAGAATTGGATTTTAGCTTGAAAAACTCTCAGGGTCTATACTTAGAGAGGCAATCTCATTCCAAGTAAGAGTTAAACTCTACTTGATTCTTTTACACAAGCTCTATGTTCTTTTGTTAATTCTTAACTTCTTACTAGCGTTTAGATATCATGGGATCTGTTTGTGGGGAAATTTGTTACTCCATACTCCTTCCTTCATTTATCTCTTCATGTGAGTCTTCTCCCTTTCAACTTTTGTTCTTAATCACCTCAACTTTTGATTATTATGGTGTTAAGTTTCAACTGTTTAAGTTGCTTTAACTATAAGAAGTGCATATCATCTGTGTGTTTATATATTCTCTTGTCCTATTGGTTGCCTAGGCCTAGCTTTCCTGTTCTTTAGGTGTAAGAATCTTCAAATAATTCCTTACATCTTATGAATTGTTCTTCCTTTTGATAAGTATTCTATAATAGTAGCTCCTTTCTACCAACTATCCTCTTTTGATTAGAATAGTGGCATTTTAAGTAAATGCTCACTTATTTCTGCTTCCTCCTAGTGCAGCTCACACACTTTTGGCATTACCAAGAATTTATGTAGATGATTAGTGTGCTCATCTTTACAATTACTATCAACCATGTCCACCTATTATGAAATAATTAAATTCTCCAAGATTGCACCAGCCTTCTGCTACAATTCATTTCCATCTAGTTGATAATAAGCTATTCTCTTGTGCTTGCAATTATGAGCTCAATAAGATAACTTAAGCATTTAGATTTCGCTATAAACCTTTTGTTATTTCTCTATTTCCATATCTCTTGGAGACATGTTGCAATTGTCAACATATAGATTTCCTTATGATGCTTCGAACTAGGCACATAAATGAAATTTTGTGCCACACTTCTTTAGAGAATCTGCACTTGAAAAACATATGATTTCTATCCTCCTCCTCCAAATTTCATAGTACACAATGTTTAGAGGAGGATAAAAACTTCAATCTATCCATAATGCTGAGTTTATTCAGAACTTGTATGTGTTGTTGATAAGGAATATTCTATCTAAGGTTGTAGCTTCTTTTTACTATAAACCATAATAAGAATGAAGCCTTAAGTTGTTTATTCTTGCTCCACACTACTTCGGCTCATCTTTGCTTTTGTCCCCTATCCCTTAAACTCTCTTTATACGATCTATTAGCGTAAAAACTAGAGGAGTGATCTAACCACAAAAAAGTATCCTACCTCTTTTGCTTATGACTATAATCTAGAAAATTTCTTTCAACTTCTTGAAAATAGTTCCCATAATAATTAGATAGTATCTATGTTTTCACTTTAGCATTCAAAAGGCAATTTCTTATAATTATAGGCTTGAGTTGGGAATTCATTAGTAGCCTCTTCTTATTCCAATTATCAAATAGTAGTGAAGTGGTCTCTCTATTAGCCATCTTACTCTTTATACTACCTATAAGGGAGCTTCTCATCCTCAGAAACTATTTTAAGAAGGAAGATATGGTTGTTTTCTCTTCCATTTCTCAAATACTTTCAAAGAATAAGCTTGTATCCAATTCTTCTATAAGGAGCTTTTGTACTCCATAACCTTTTCCATATAAGAACTTTGTTACTTAATGTAATAGAAGAGATCCCTAATCCTGCTTCATCCATTAACTTACACACTTCACTCTATTTGACTTTGGCCATGAATATCCCTTCCTTTTTTTCTTTTTTGTAAGAAACACTTGAACATTTTTTTTATGGTTTTAATAAACCCTTTATACAAAAAATGAGATGAACAATATTTGTGAAGAGAATTAAGGACAAATTCAATGAGTTGAAGTCTTCCTACTATATACGTGGCTATGTTACACTAGTAACCAAATCTCTTGGGCATACATTCCTGAAATTTCTCCATATAAGGATACATTCCTTAGAGTCTTAGTGGCAATGGGTAAGCCTAAGAGAATTTTTTAAAAAAAGTTACTTTACCTGAAGCCCGATGATAATGGATAGCTCTCTACAAGATGTTGAGAACTAGAGGATATAATTAGTTGGTTTTCTTCTCTTATTAATCTCCAACCTCATTATCTCTCTGAAGACTTTGACATAAGCTATTAATAAGTTCATTAACATTCATGAGTTCTTCAAAAAAGGATTATGTCATTTGTAAATGAAAGGCTGAAGAATTCTAACTTTTTACATCTACTATGATACTTAAACATATGGTTAGCTCTAATATTGTGCCACCAACCTTAAAACTGCCTCTATGTATAAAATGAATATGTAAGGAGACAATGGATCCATTTGCCTCAATCCCTTGCACCCTTAAATAAAGGAGTTGACTCTCTGTTAATTAGTACAATGAAAGAGGATGTAGTTATGCATAACCTACCCCAATTCCTAAATTTTTCAAGAAAACTAAAGACATATACTACTTGAAGTATGAAATTTTAACTTAGAGAGTCATAAAGTCTTATGGAAGTCAATCTTGATT
Source organism: Erythroxylum pedicellare (assembly GCA_027563575.1). Classification (NCBI taxonomy): domain Eukaryota; kingdom Viridiplantae; phylum Streptophyta; class Magnoliopsida; order Malpighiales; family Erythroxylaceae; genus Erythroxylum; species Erythroxylum pedicellare. Next base: position 33,396 of record JAOQMP010000066.1, on the reverse strand, counting down.
GCACAATTTCTTAAATATTTTGTTTTTGAATACCTCTTGAATAACTATTGTGGTAGAAGAATATTATCCCTAACTAACTTATCTTCTATAAAAGGCCCTTTGTGTTTCGCTAATTAGTGGCTTTAAAACTCCCTTCATTCTTTTTGCTAAGATTTTGGATATCACTCTATATAGGAAGCTACAACATAAATTGGCATTTACTCATATAAAGAGCTCAGACTACTCACTTTGGGGATAAGGTATAAGAAAGGTTTTTTTTGTTAGTTTCCCTTATTTAAAGGGCTCTTTGATTGCTTCAATCACCATATTCTTAATATAATTTTATGCATTTTAGTAAAAACACTCATTGAACCCAACGAGCATGGTTCTTTACTTGTGTTTATTTTTAACACAATCTCTTCAAATTCTTTAGCACTCAACATTGCCATCTCCTATTCTCCAAATTTATTGTTAATAAAGGATCTGAGAAGTGAAGTAGAGGACTTACTCATTGTTGGTAATCCCAATGAGTTCCTAAAGAAATTCACTGTCTCTTCCTTCAACTCTTCTTGGGATGAAACTTTAGCCCCATCATCTTTCTTAAGAGCACAAATTCTAATTACATTCTTTTTTGCCAAAATTGAATTATGAAAGATCCTTATTTTCTTATACCCATCTATTAGACACATTAATCTTTTCCCTATTAGAGAATCATGAATTTAGATTGCCTTAGAATACTCCTAGTGATTTACTTTCTTCAATGAGCTTTTAGATGTCTTTTAAACTGTTAACCATACCCTTCTGCACTTTATTCAAGTAAGCATTTGTCTTATATAGCCTTTAGTGTACTACTGCTCATTCTCCTTGTGTATAGTCTCTTAAGCTCTTATTCAATCAGTTAAAGCTTCTTCACACAAACGTATGTCTTATATCCCTAGATAGGTTTAGTCATTTCTCTCATAATTACCTCATTAAAACCTTCCGTCTCAAATAGGTAATTGTTAAATCTAAAGGAAAATTCCTTTTCCTCTTCCCAAACATGTCATGAATCAAGATTGGAGTGTGATGAGATATTAAAGGACCTACAAACTTGGTTTTACTTTTAAGGAATTGGAGTAACCACTCACCATTAACTATATACTTATACAAATTTTTCCTAATTTTCCACCTCGAACTTTGTTTATCCTCAAGTGTAAAAGTTTCCCTCAAACCTCAAATCTGCAACCTATATCTCTCTATATAATCCTTGAAATCAAGAGAGTATTTTTTTATGCTCACGTGATCTATGCTTCAAAACTCATTAATGGACTATTAAAATATCCCAATATAATCCAAGAGCCACTAATCGAGGAGCTAATCTTTTTTAGCTTATGCTAAAGCAATTTCCTTTAGAAGGCATAATTTGATCCATAAACAAAATAACTACTACCTCTACATTGTTTTTGTAAGAAACATACAGATAAGCGCACCATTTAATCACTAGATTGCAATGTTTTCACTTAACCACTCTTTGATCAAAAGCAATCACAATGGACCCATAATGATGATTGTAAGGGTTTGAAAGGAAATATCATCGCCTCTATGAAAGTTTCAAGCTAGATAACCTATACTTGTTCAACTTTGTCACTAAAACACCAATCAAAACGTGCTTATCGTCCAAAATAAAATCCCTTAAGGATACTTTATTTTAGGAGTTATTAAGTTCCCTCATATTCCAAGAAATTATTGACATACTAAAGGTAATTTAGGCTTTAGGCCTCTTGCTCTACTATTTGATCTTCTTCTACTATCCACTATGAACTCCTCATTTTCTAATTCCTTTCCATCACCCTTAGCTTTTATTAAAGAGGTAATCCTTCATTGCCATAATAAGTTCTATTCCTTTATTTTTAATATCATATAATATAGTTACTTAATAAATTTATAATCAAACATATTATTTTGTATATTATAAGTACTAGTTTTGCTAGTAAAATAAATCCATTTAATCTTTGTTATTGCTAGAAATATAAGATTAGGTTCTTGGGACATTAAAATAGGAGTATGATCTTATAAATCCCAATCTGTATCTCTTAAAAACTTTTCAAGCCTTGTAAACGAATATTAATCTATGTAATAGATGGCATCATAGTAGAAGATCTCTACTTAGAGAAATGACCCACCTTAGGATATGTATTATATGCATCTTCATTCAAATTTAATTTGATTTCATTAAGTAAATTATTACAACAATATAACTTGAAACCTTTTTTTTCAACTTTTGCATTTTCAAGACCCTAAAGATGAGAAGTTGTTTATTGTTAGAAAGAGAGGAAAATGCATACTTAAAATGAATTGTAGATGTTTCAAATCCAATTTCTCAAAAGTTGTATTATTGATCATAATGTAATATTTAATGAGTAATTGACTTCATGTACTCCTTTAAAAACCTTCCTAAAGTAAATAAAAAGAATTCTTAACAAATAGATTAACATTTTTCACATGTTACCTTAATGCAGGTTTCAAATTTTAGCATGCTAAATTAGATGCATATATATTATGAAAAATTTCATGAAAAACATATATGATAAAGATTTTATTTATGGAACTTGCACTTCAGCCAAGCAAACTATGTTGTCATTCAATAATAGTATCTCATAAGAGAAAGCTTGACAATGTTAATCCTAGCCATTACCTTAATTTTAATAATTAAAGAACTATATACAACTTAAAACTTCTATGTTTCACTCACATCAATAAAATAGGACTTAATATATGTTATGAAATGTACACCTACACTCAAATGTACTCTTTAACTTTTCAAGGTTCATAGTTACTCTTTAACTTGTCAAAGATTCTTCTCATAGTCTAGTTGTATCATTTTATACTTAAAAACTATTTTAAGTGATCATTAAATATGCAAAATATCCATTATAACAACTATTTTTTTGGAAGATTTTAGTTAGCTAATCTATTACCTTCGACTATTCAATCTATATTTGGCTGGGGTATCATCTAGTCATACCCTTATCCAGATACCAAACCATTATTTGATCCAAATTATGTACATTTTGAGAAATAACATCAGTTAGCCTAACCTATCCCTTCATTTAACCAAACCCTAGCTAATGTCAAACCATGCATTATGTCTACTATGAAACACTTAAATGAGTTTTAAAATAATACAACAAATTTATATTGATTGAATTTCAACTGAAGTATTTGATTCTTCTCATCTTGATTTGATTTTCACTTGTATTACCTTAAAACTCATTTGAGTTGCACACTTGCAATAGTTTACTCATCTACACTTGCAATAGTTTACTCATCTTTTTTTCATTCTTTAATTATTACTTGATTTAATCGACTCATTTTCTCACTTTATTCTTCTATGAAACTTGATATTTCATTTTTACTTAAAATTTTGAAAATTTAACTTACAAACATCACTAAAGAAAAAATATGAGACGTAACATACTTTGTTATCATTAAAATTATATATTAGAATTTCACTTAGTCCAATAATATATATTGTTCTATTCAAAGAATTATAAACTTTATAACCTCTTTAATTTTTAGGATATCTTATTAACCTCTTTAATTTTTAGGATATCTTATTAAACAAATTTTATTTATATTTATTATAACTTTATCCTTATAAGAATGACTCTTTTTTGTAAAACATAAATAGCCATTTACTTTTAAATAGCCATAACTAGTCCATTAGTGTTTGTATAAATTAAAAAACAAGAGTTCTAAAGGGTAAATCTTTATATGTGGGTAAGAAGATGATGTATAGAGAGACCTCTTTATCCATTGAAGAAAAAATAGTTAATTCTCAAGTGAAACATGAGGTGTAGATGTAGGATAAGGATTATTTGGTTGAACCACTATATATTGATTTTTTTCTTTCCCTTACTTTCTTTTATTATTCTTTTGTTTGTTTCACGATTACCTTACATTAATTTTTCATATTCATTCATTAAAATAGATAATTCATTCATTAGCTTTCAAAATAAACTAAAAAGTATACACACATAATCAAAACCTCTTTAAGGTTATTTGAGGACTAATAATAGGTAGTAAAATAGGTATCATTCCTTGAATATATATTTTAAGTAAATTTTGAGAAATATCACTATGACACATTTAATTCACTTTTTAGTTAAGAAAACCAAAGCACACATAGATCGTTATTCTTTGATGGGGATAATTACCTATAAAAGACGACTAAGATGAAACACTTTTTTAAGCTAAAGAGGATAATTTTGGGGTAATTATAATAATTCGTGAGTGTTTTCTATTACTTAAGGTTTGGTTATCATTAACTACTATTCGTAACCTAAGACAAGTGAACTTATTATTTTGTAGAAACACAATAGTGAGTAAATTACCGACTGCCATTAAATATTACTCACAACTTAAGAAAAGTGCAGTTATCATTTGGTAGTAACATAGTAATGAGTAAATTATTGATCCTATGAGAAAACATTAAAAACTAGTAAAAACATCCTAATATTACCTAGCTAACACAATAAGGAGTGATTTTGTTGAGATTTAAAAATAAAATAAAATAAAACAAAATAACAAAGATAAAGCAACCAATTAGAAATAAGTCAAAGCATTTAACTAAAAGATGAAAGCAAGATGCAATAAACATCTAGAGAAGATTTCCTCTAGTATTATCTTTGTATTTATGATTTAATTTATTAAAAATATTTTATATTCTAGACCAAAACTTTTTAAAATGTAAAGAATTATCCTCTTAGTCAAGTTACAACTACATGTTCTTAAATCAATTTACCAACATCCATACTGGATTAATAATAAAAAAATGCATTAAGATATATAAAATTTTGAAAAGGTTTAACACTAACACTAGAAAATTTATGTAAGTTTTTATCCTGTACCCCTATTTATCTCTTAATATCTAAGCCACAATCAATTCATAAGCAGGTTCTTTCATGATGTTCACACATAAATTAAGATTTGATCTCACTGCTATCTTTAATTAAGTTAACATTAAAAATAATTAAAGAAATTTCAAAATAAAAAATTAAACTCATAAATAAAATAGAATCAATACATTCAAAGATATATAGTAGGTTCCCTCTTATCTAGATATGTGAAACAATTAGCCCATAACCATGTTGTTTAACTTACAAATGCAATCAATATAACAAAGAAATTATAAATAGATAGAAAGTCTAGATAATCTCAGCTATAATAATGATCCACTCAAATTGGAATGAAATTTGAGCTTCTTCTCTTGTGAAAATGTCCTAATATGTCTTTAGGATCTTATTCTTTTCCCAATGGCTAACCCTATTCTAACATAGGGGGAAAAAAAAGCAAAAATACTTTCCAACTAGTTTTTAAATTTTTATTTATGATAAATTCTAATGGTAGACATGACTGAAAGAAATGAATAACATAGTCTAGGACATAGTCATCTCTACCTTGGAAATTAAACAAACGCAAAACATTCCTAAGTCTTCAACCATATTATTCGTTATCTCTTTTTGTATAAAGAGACAAGTAATGGTGTGCATGAGTTGTCATTAATGTTTTATATTGTTTCTCAATCTTGATTTCTACGTAAGTTATATAGGCACAGAGATGCCTATGTATATGAGTGTGTTTTACTCTTTTTCCCTAAATTCATGTGACACAACTTCCATCCACTCGTGTATTTGGCTATATATTCGAGTATAAGTTTTTTAAAAGAAAAAAGATTAGTTATAGAAGATTGTGATATTAATGACAATGGAGATGATGGGATTGGCAAGATGTTAAAGGATTATAGGAATTATATAGAGGCTATGAATGAGACAGATTGGCCTAACATAATTGGTAGTTTTACAAAAGATAATTTTAGGAAGTTATTGAAAGTTGCTCAAGAAGAATTATATCTAGGGTGTTTGAGATTCTCACAGCTGTCTTTTGTTATGAAGTTGTTACGTTTGAAGGTCTATAATAAATAGAGTGATAAGTCTTTTTGACATTTTAATTTACTTGCTCAATGATGCATTACCTATTGGGAAAAATTGTCCAGATCTTACTATAAAGTAAAGATATTATTAAAGGACCTTGGATTAGGATATATATCAATACATGCTTATAAGTATGACTGTCGTATATTTTGGAAGGACAGTAAAGATCTTAAAGAATGTCTGATTTGTGGTACATCAAGATGGCAAATGGATGATGGGAAAGGGAAAAAGACATGACATAAAATCTTGAGATACTTCCCTATTAAACCACGACTACAAAGGCTTTTTATGTTAACAAAAACAATGATAGATTTAAGGCGGCATAAAGAGAAACACATTGATGATAACATAATGCGTCATCCAGTAGACTCAATGGCATGTAAAGACTGTGATGGAAAGTTTCTATGGTTTGCAAAGGATTGTCATAATGTTCGACTTGGTTTAGTATCAGAAGGATTTAATCCATTCAATAATATGAGTACTTCTTACAACATATGACTGCTAATTCTAAGGTCATACAATTTACCGATATGGAAGTGTATGAAGGAGTCTTTTTTTGTTATTTTCTTTACCTATGCCAAGAGTAGTTATTGTCTTTACCTATCCTAGAAGCAACTACTCTTGGTATGGATATCAATGTATACATAAAACCACTAATTGATGATTTAAATCATCTATAGGAGGCTACATTACAAACTTATGATGTTATTAAAGGTCAAATATTTATTATTTGGTGGACTACAAATGATTTTCTATCTTGTAGGAATTTTTCTGGATGGAGTACTAATAGGCATATGGCATGTCCTACATATAAACATCAAACTCATTCAATGAGGCTATGAAGTAAAATACGTTATATGGACATCGTCAGTACTTAGAATATGGGCATAGATAGCAAATAAGCAAATTGTTTAATGGCAAAGTAGAACATAGTGAAGCCCCCTTACACTTGTCTAGTGATGATGTAATTTGGCAACTGTCACATTTGGGTGACTTTATACTTGGCAAAGACCCAAGTAATAGAAAGTGAAAGCGAAAGCGAAATGTTACTGATCTTAATTGTAATAAAAAGGAATATTTTTCAATTCGCCATATTGGAAGAAATTGCTATTAAAACATAATTTTGATGTGAATTATATCGGAAAAAATTTGTGAGAATATTTTAGGTACTTTGATGGGAATTGATGACAAATTGAAAGACACAATTAATGATATATTAGACTTGGAAAAAATGAATATAATAAAGGATTTGCATTTGAAAAGAAGAGATGATGGCTCATAAATCATTCCACTTGCATGTTACAACATATAAAAAAAGAAGAAGTAAACTGTTTGTCAATTTCTTAAATCATTCAAGTTTCTTGATGGGTATGGATCTGATATAGCCTATTGTGTCAATGTGAGTGACGAAAAAGTTTCAGGATTGAAAAGCCATAATTTTCATGTACTTCTGTAACGATTACTTCTTGTTGAAATACCTGGGTGTTTTCTAAAAGATATGTCAGTAACTTTGGGACAATTGGGAGAGGTTTTTAAGCAATTATGATGTAAGACACTAAAAGTAGAAGAACTGAAAATTTGGAAAAAGACATAGCTTTGATTATATGTAAACCTGAACTAGTATTTCGCCCCATCTTTTTCTAATGTTGTAGCGCATTGGGCAATTAACTTACTGTATGAGGAAAAAAATTGTGGATTGGTTCAATTTTGATGGATGTTTCCCATTAAAAAGTAATTTATATTAACTTCTACTTTTTTGTAAGTTATTAATTAGTAACAATCATTAATGTTTTATATTCTTTTATTATTTTAGGCTCTCTTAAGTGTTATGCATGTAATCGAGCTTAACCTGAAGGCTCTATTGCAGAGGCTTATATATTGAATGAATGCTTGACATTTTGTTCTATGCACTTAAATGATGTGGGGACAAGATTTAAAAGAGAAGAATGTAACTTTGATTTTGATTAAGATAGTGGCTTGTTAGTTTTCTACTAAGAAGTAAGGCCATTTGTAATAGGAAAATATGTGGAGTTAACTAAAGATGAACTTGAAATTTTACATTAGTATATTTTGAACAATTATAGGGAAGTCGATTTATATATGGAGTATGTATACTACTTCTCATCCACCATTTCATATTTAAACATAGCATTAAATCTGTATTTTCTGACATCTATTACTTTTATAAATAGAGAGAACAAAGATGAGATTAGAAGCAAAAGGTTGCTAATGTTGAAGAAAGACATATGATTAACTTCCCATCATGTTTTAAAATTTTAGCGAGTAATTGATCGAATATTATGAACTTATGGCAATTTGTAGGTCAGATTAACTTAATATTATATTTTATCCTACAGATGATACGATTACATAGCCATAAACTACAAGAGGCAACGATAACATTATATGATTTGGTATGTGGGCCTTATATGTGTGGAAAAAAATATATAGGTTATAATATTAATGGTGTAATAGCCCGTTTCTACACTCAAGGATTAAGCTAGCTACATAAGTCATATTCTATGAGAATACATGAAGTGTATTACATTTGCATGCATTATATTTGCATACATACATGAACCATGATCCAGGGACATTGTAAAAATAGTATATGAACTCATTTGACATATCTCGGGGTATGAAAAATCTTAAATGATTATGATATAATTATGTGTTGATTTTGTCTTGAATTTTACTTTGGAGGAATTATAATTGCTGAATTTGGAATTTATTATTACAATTGAGTGATGGATAAGGTGATATGTGCATCTAGTCTAAAAAAAATGTTAAAGGACAAGACAAAATGATACATGGGAATATAGATTGAATAAGCCTATGAAATGGTGACATGTGGCATTATTAATAAAGTGACAAATGGATTGAATAAATCAGTGACAAATGGTGGTATAGTTGCATGATATATGGCCTAGTGATTAAGTGACAAATGGACTAGTTATGGATTGACAATTGGTAATGTAAGAGGAAGACACGTGACTTGGCTCTCCATTTGACAAGTGGCAACACAAATGTCCCACCTCTCCAGCATGCATTTATAACCCACAAATTTCATACTTGAAAGAACATCTTTTTTCATGTTCTTGGTCTTATGTCCTCTCCTTCATCTCCTCACCAAATGCATCCCCACACAACCTCCTAAAAATCTTGAGTTTTGTCAAATTTCGCAGCCTTCATCTTGTATTTAGAAACCCTTCTCATTCCATCTTGTTCTTGGAGTATGTTTAAATGCTAGATAGGCTTACTTAGCTTGTTAATTGAGAAGACTTTGGGTTAAGCAAGTAAGTAATTGATTGCCTTATTATATTATATATGACTATAACATGCATGGAGATTGATTAAGGGTGAATTGAGATTAATTGCATATAGGGTTGATCATGAGATATGCTTGAAACTTAATGTGTGAATTGGTTTTTTTTCTTAATGTTTGGAAACCCTAAGTTATAGATTGTTTTAAGGATGAATTATTAATGAATTGAAGTGTTTTTAAGGTATAAATTGAGGTGAAATTGATGAACTATCATAAAGGTGTCAAATTTTGGAAGAAAAGTTAAAGAGATGAAGCTGAAATTTTCGTTTCACCTATCCCACGATCGTGGGAATTGTATGGTTTCTTTCCACGATCGTGGAAATGCTTGGCAAAGAGGAAAATTTGTGTTTTG
>JAOQMP010000066.1:0-11618 GCA_027563575.1 Erythroxylum pedicellare | reverse complement strand
AGTTTTCTTAAAAACAGCTTTTGCGGTGAAAAAAAGTGCTTATTCACTTTCCAAAAGCTGAACCAAACAGGCACTAAATAGCATAGAGGGGATTGATTTCGCCTCATTCCAACTAAAGGAACTATTTGTTCCTTTTGATATACACTTTTAGACATAATAAAGTGGCTTCTAGATTAATTAACTATCAATCCAGACATAGAGTTAAATTGATTCAAAGAAGTTATAAAGAGATTAATAGACTCCCATTAACCTTAAAGAATAAGAATATATCATCTACAAAGAACAAATTTACCAAAGAGACTTTCTTACATAGATTATGATGTTTAAATTGTATGCTCCTACCAATATTGCACTTCAAGAGCGAAGTTAGAGCTTCCATACATAATATGAAAATATAAGGTGCTAAGGGCTCCCTTGCCTAAGTCCCCACTTTCCATGAAAAGTATTTTTAGGAGTTCTATTTACCAGAATAGCATAAGATGGAGAGGTAATACAAGCTTTAATCCATTTAGTGAACATACTTGGAAAACCCATCACTTTAAAAAGTCCCAAAAAAAAGTTTCATTCGACACTGTCGAATGCCTTTTTAAAATCTATCTTGAAGGCATAATTCTTTGGAGCATTCTTCTTTGAGTAGCTTCTTAAGAGTTCTTGCACTATGGAAACATTATCTCCTATTTGTTTACCCTGAAAAAAGAACTTTGGTTATCACTAACCAAGGATCCCAAAACAAGTTTTAGTCTATTAAAAATAATCATTGTGATCACTTTGTAAAGGAAATTGGTGCATACAATTGGTGTGTAGTCCTCTAAAGATGTTGGATTATTTAGCTTAGGCACCAAACAAAGATAAGTTTTATTGATTTCCTTCAACAGAATGCTAAAAGAGAAGAATTCTTTGACAATTTCTTTCACCAATGGGCCTATCTCAAGCCATGCTTTTTGAAAAAAGAACCCATTGAAACCATCGGACCCTGGTGCCTTATCAGGATTCATTTGCAAGACCACCTTTTCTATCTCATAATCATCAATAGTCCTAGATAATGATGCCTTCTCTTTGGAAAAAAGTTTGTTATGAATAGCATATTCCAAAAATTAGCTGGGAACAGTTGAATTCTTAGAGCAATAGAAATCTTTAAAGAACCTCTCAGCCTCTTTCAACAATTCCTCCTATTTGCATATCTTTCTCCCATCATGCGTGGTGATTTCCTTTATAAAGTTACAGTTCTTCTAGACAATTATGGAGTTGTAGAAATATTTAGAGTTTTTATCACCTTCCTTGAGCCACTTCATCCTAGCCCTCTGCTTTATTAGACTGATATGATTATTTAGAGTTTACAACTAGTATTTCAAAGTAGTTTTCTTAAAGATCATAGAGAAATGTCACCTACATTATAGGATAGAAGATTTTGAACTTGAGAGAGCTTGGCTTTGGATATTGTAATGGCTTGATAAGTGTTCTCCCCTATGTGTTTCTTTAGAGACTTTAATCCCTCCCTAATTATCTTAAGCTTCTAGATATAATTGAATTGAAGTGTAACGTTTACATTAACTGTCACCCCGTTACTTAAATAGTCCTGGAAACTCTCCACTTCAACCAGGTAATTGTTAAAATGAAAAGAGAGCATCATTTCACCTTTAAGAATAATTCATACACCTTTATTGGGGTATGGTTTGAGAACATAAGATCTAAGAAAAAGGCCTTACTTTCGGGGAATTCTTGTAACCGTCACTAATTAATCGTAACTCAATTTACATTTTTCCTAAAGGACCATCCATTAGCTTGTTTATTTCCTAACTGATCAACATAATCCTTTAAATCGGGAGAGTAACTTTTTAAAAAGAAGTGCCCCTCTACTTTAGTTTTAAAGAAAATAGAATTAAAGTCACCTGTAAGTAACCAAGGACCTACCACTCTTCTTTGAAATCTTAGGTAGCTCCCCCAAAGATCCTTTCTATGAAAAACATGGTTGAATCCATACACTACTGAGGCATAGATAAATGTATTATGCTTAACAAAATGTCATCTCATGTAAACAACCTGCATCTCCGTTTCCAAAACCCCAACCTTTATAAACTTGGGTTTACATCTAACTATAATTCTATCATATGCATGAGTTTGATGATTTGAAATAAAAATCCACTTATAACCTAATTTATTGATAATCTTAAGATTCTTCAATCTGATTTTAGTTTTTAGAATAACAAAAATCCAAAGATTTTCATTAGTCAAAAAGTCCTTTAGGTTAAAAAGCTTTTTGTGGCGATTTAAGGCCCCTAACATTCCATACAACAATCATAAAGAAACAACTTTGGAGCCTTTACATCTGTTCCTAGTACCCTTCCTCCTTTTAACACTAGTAAATTGTTCTTCAAACTCATTTTCCCTAACATTGCTTGAGATTGAAAAGGAGGTGCTTGCTTCCTTACCATCCCCCTTTTCCCCCTCTTGTAGAGCTGTCTTTCCTACATTTAGATCTTCATTAGAAGTGATTGTTTCTGCTTTCTCTGTAAGCTAAATTGTCTCTTTTATATTAGGTAGTGTTAGATCCTCTTTGGACACTTTCTGACTCAAGTTCAATTCATCATTTTCACCTGCATCCTCTTGCTATAGACCTATTAGTTCCATCTAATCCCATTTTTTGAAAATTTTCCTAGTTGGCATCCACCTTTTTCCCTATTTCTTCAATGAAGGTTTCCAACAATAATCCACTATTATAATCATTTCATATAAATTTCCGTTCAATGATAATCTCATAACTGGAATTTGTTCTAGTAAATCCCTAAAAATTTCCATATTAATATATAACTAAGCACAACCCAGTCTTTTTCTTTTTTTTGTATTTTCATCCATACGTAATGATTGCCCCTAATAACTTGAAATCATACTAGGTCCGTTGGTAGTCCAATATTCTAATTGTACATTATACAAGTTAAACTAGAAAAGAACTAAATTGAGTTTTTCTATTTCAGCTTGGAACCCCAGCTTCTAGCTTTGAAGTACTAGTGGGAGATTCATAACATACCAAGGGCCTTCTTCCAAGATTTTAAGGGCCTGAACTTTGGAGGAAAAGGTAAATAATGCTAAGTTTTTATCAACTAGTAATAATTCCTCCTACCCCTTATTCTTCTAAACATTATTTGCCCATTTTTGTAGTATTGGAAAAGGGGGCCTTTTCTCCAAGAAGAACCCCACTAGAGAAGCCTCCTAACATCTGGCTCTTTCTTAGTAGACTTCCAAATTCAACGAGACTATGACTCGACCTATGTCTTCCTTAAGAAGGAAGTAATAGAGTGTTGTGTCCCCATCTATAGTAATCGCTTGCTTCTAACTTTTCTTATTAGAAGAGGAGGAATCCTCTCAGGTTTCTTGGAACCAGCTAAGTTTCGAGAGGATGGCAAGGGAAAATCAATGGGAGAGCCTACAAAAAAAGAAGGGTGTTCAAGGGACTGCATGGTGTGCAGAAGTGGAAATGGATAATGTGTAGAGTTTGGAAAAAGTTTGCAAAAAATAGTTACCAATTAAGGTAATCAACCAAAGCAAATTGTAGGGGAAAAAAGAGGATAGAAAAACCGCTATCAAAGAGAGGGGGAAATAATGGTCAGGTTTTTAAGGGGAGGAGGTTGATGAGAGCTGAGAGCTAGGAATGAAGAGAGTAGCACCGAAAAGGGGAGAAGCACAGAGTTAAGAACTGTAAAAGAAGAGGCTGAGTGGAAATGGCTGGATGGAAAAAATGAACAACCTAAGAGACAAGACTCCCATCTCTGTGGTATAAAGAGGAAGAGAGAAGATGGATTGAGCTTATAAATGGTGTCACACTAGATGCTAGCTCAAATATATTGATTAAGCTTATAAATGGTGTCACACTAGATGCTTCCTTTATCACTTTCATATCTTTAATCCAGATTTCTCATTTTTGTCTTTCATCTGAAAGATTGAGAGGGACATTCTTGATGATCTTCAATACCACCCTTAAAAAATTGGGTTAAATTCTTATATAATACATAGTGAAAGAAAAATAACTTTTTTGTTCAAGTTTTAAATATCAAATTCACTTTAATTTATTATTTAATTAATAAATAAACATAACAAAATGTAGATTTAAATTAGTAGAATTTTATGAAACTTGATTTTTTTCTACAACCTTACACAAATTTACAAGTTTATCTTAATCGATATAATTGCTCAAGCATTCGGTACCTAATTGTATCTACATTTAAGAAAAGTCTATAAGTGATGTAAAGAAGGATAATAAAGGAGTGTTAAATCCTTTAAAGTCTACACCTATTCAAAATAGAATTTGGACTTTTTAGCAAAATTCTAATTTCAAAAAAACTTTAAATAAAATTACAATTAATTTTAATTAAAATAGCAATTCATTTCAAATAAGATCAATATTTCATATCGGTCTTTGTTTATTCAATACATCATATTTTACCTTTAATGTTTTCAAGTCTTATATGATTAAATTACCTTTCATATCTTCATTCTTTTTTGTGATTCATTAAGATTCTAAATATATAGGTAAAAAATATAAATTATAAATTTCAATTATATTTAGGACTATACAAATTAAACTCTTATAGTTTTCTTTAATTCTCTAATTAAATAATTTATATTAATAGATTAATATTAGCATTTAGCAATGCATCATGACCATCTAAATAATAATAATGTCAAAGTGATCTCAATTAACCTTTTCATGCATGATTTTTTGGTATAATCTAATCCTTTCATCAGATAGTATTAATTAGACATAAATTACGAAAGTAATGTCTTATCTATTTAAATCCAATCATATTAGTTCTTCATTATTAGTAACTGATTATTTTATTGACATTTTAAAACTATTTTAAAACTACTATTCTACCTTGGCTAAGGATTTTCTTAAATTAACATAAATTGATAATAATATAACATTTTCCTTAATTATCTTAGGGTGATAAATCATACATTGATCACTTTATTACTTCCATATAGTTTATATTGTATCCAATGAGTATTAAGCAAGTTCTGAAAGGATCCATTCCGAAGTTTCCCTTCTAAAACCTAAGTGGAGCCTTCTTGGTGACTCTACGATAGGCCTCCAATAGATATTTAACTCAACCAAAGGGTTCCTGCAAAGCTAAGTCGTTCAATTGTTAAAAACCTTATATCCTTTAAAAGTTAAAAGCACGTAAAATAATTGGAAATTTTCTGAAAATTTCGCAACATAACAGCTATTTTTTCTAAGATTTTCGATTTTCAAAAACCTGCATAACATGATTTAAAACACTTCTAATATTTCATGTACCATCTCAACTTCTAGAATGGGACCTTAGGTTGACATCACAAGCAACCACAAACATATTTACAAGATCACACGTTTGAACCCTTTCTAAAATAATTTAAAACATATATACAAATAACTAAGCCAATTTCAAGAAAATACATACATAACAAAAATGACATAAGCACAAAAACATATAATTAATCATGCGGTGGAATCCTAACCATTGTAACACCTATATGTATACCTTACGTGGCTTATTTTAAAACATAAAAAAAAATAGGTGTGAGCTAAATAAGCCTAATGAGTGTTAATCATTTTACTAAAAATTAAACTTCTCATAACTGAAATATTCCTATATAATAATAAAGGTCATGGTAAAATACTGGCCACAAAAACTCATTTAGACATTATTGTAAGTGAGCCAAAAATTCATGCATCACATACATGTTAAGGTAGTAGAAATGTCAGAATCAAAATTCCAACCCCACGACATCCTTAGAAAATCCAGAATCTATGTGCATGTATAAACATATTATAAGAACATGAAATTATACCATATGTACTTTGCAAATACTCCTCCTTTCCTTAATCTTCTCTTTGTTTGGGTTGTAGCAAATACCAAACACCTTTCTTGGCCTCTAGAGAGCATGCAAAGATTAAGAAAAATCAGTGTGTAAGGGTGGTTAGAGCACCAAACAAGATGACTTCAAGTAGATGCTCTAGTGAAAATTAGATCAAACCAAATTGCATAAATAAATCTCAAGATCATTCCTCTCAACTTCCAAAACTCTTCTGGACCCTTAGTCTCTCTATTAAGTGTGTTTTTATGGCTAAAACTTTGTGTGTACATAAGTGAAGAACTTACTTATCTACCACCTATCATTAAGTTGGTCACGATCGTGGATCGTGGCTTGCTTAAATGACAGCCATGCGCACTTTGTTTTTTATCCAATCTTTCATACGTGTGACCCTTAGGTTTCCAGTAATTTTGACCACTTGAATTAACTCTTAATCCGAGTAAATCATGAAGGATTTCATGATGCCAATTTACCAGAATATAAGTGGATTAACACTCAAACTCTTTAATAGTTAATTATCTGACTTACAAACCTTTCCATAGTTAATTACCATGCTATTCATCCCTTCACCATCCTATACCCCACATGATTCGTAGTGTGGGCTATGTGTCAACTCCCACTAGACTGACTATGTCAGATCTAGTCCAAGTGTTAGTTCTTGCCCTGGGCAGCTCATTACTCTATGTGTTAAATACTCTCTTTAAGACACATAATTGCTCTGGCTAGAGAGTCCCGAGTAATGACCCCGACATAAGGTCGTGGATATCATCTCCTTCTATCAGGAGTGGTGAATCCTTTATTGGCTACCCAATTACCTTCGAATACCAATAGTTGTACCCAACCACCACCCTATGAGTAACCTCATCTTAAGACAACAAGGAATGGTGTCAAAACACAGGATCAGTATCCAAGATATCTTTGAGTACCTCAAGTATAAGGATATTTGCGTCATTGCTATGATGAGATTAATCATTGACATTTGATAGATAATTTATATGATAATCTTATAAGGGGTCATCCGATGTACTTACTACTCTTAGTAAGCATCCATACATTAACTTTAAACATCTCATGCTCACAGTTTATGAGATCCACTGCTTGATCAATCAAGGAGTATAACATGTGCTAGTCTATCCAGATTAACAATGTCCTGTCTCATTAATCCTATAACTACGGATAATTTAGATACTAACATAATTACACATGATAAGAATCTCATTATCATGATCCCATCATGATTTCCTTCATATTATGATTTGTATCATGGACTTCACTAATTCGATTTAAGAACAACATCAATTCATAAATAAATGAACATCAAATTAATGAAAATTGTCTTTTCTTTATTAATTAAAATAAAGTTTGTACAACAGTGCTAAAAGTGATTCCCTTTAGAGTACTACTCTAACAATTATAAGATCTGGTAATAAAATAGTATTTCTTAAAACAAAAATACAATTTTTCTGAAATACTTTTTCTAAATGCTTTTTTTGAAATTAAACTTATAACATAAAAGTTTCCATTTTCCTTTTCTCTTTTTTCCTTAAACAATAAACAATAGTGGTAATAAGTTTTCTGAAAACTTTTATACTAAAAATAAGAATAGTATTATACAGTGCCTTAGGTATAAAGTCACAGAGTTGGTTCTGCATCATTTAACTGCAACTGGTTAACCACTGGCTATAAAGCTTGTTTTACATTGCGTACCCGCAATAAGTTAACCGCTATAAATCGGTAATTATGGAGCTAGTTCTACATCACTTACCACCCATTGTTAGTAACTGACAGAGACAATACCACCAGTTGTTAGTAACTGGCAGACATAATACCACCCGATGTTATTAACTGATGCCCCCAGACACTGCCATGCACATTTTAGGGTATTCCAACCGATAAATTTGTAATACCATCAAGGCATATCATAGGCTAAAAATTCATTCCATTTTTATTAACAAATTACATAATTTCAACGTAAATTCAAATCATATAAAATTTAACCTTCAAACTAAAATTCATATATTGCTAGAACATAAACTTATACTATCAATATTTACTTGTAATATATAATTCATATAAAACTTAACATAAATATTCCTTTCATGATAAAATAAAAGACAATTGTATAAAATCAATTTAAAGTACACTCACAACTTGCTGGTTTCCTTTTCACTACTTCGAAATCCTTCAGTTGGCTCCATTTTCCAATATGAAAACTGAATACAAATACATTCATCTCTTTAATACATTTTCCAACCAAATACATCATAAACCATTTCATCTTCATTACTTTCTACATACGCTCCATATATTTATTTTTTTTCCAAATAATAACATAACACTTCATTTAATAAGTCCAATGCCACAAATACATTTAATGATGATCCTTAATTACATTCACATAGTCATTACATCATAACCACTCTTTTATACCAAAAATGCCCTTAAGGCTAAACTTAACATATTTTACATTAAACTTTTCTAAGTCAATTCCATTTGATCTCTAACACTTAAAATCAATCCAAATTCACTTCCATGACATTTTAATATGCACAGTTAAGCCATTAATTTTCATTAACAAATTTTTACATAATTATGCACCCTTGGTCGAATTTTAACCAAAACTAACTCCAAAGTAATTCTTTTTCATTTTTTACGTCATTAGCATTAAAATCATGCTATGAAAACCATAAAACATCAAAATAGAATTTTGGATCACATCACATTAAAAACCCTAGTGATGGTCGAAATTTCATCTATTGCCATTCATTAATCTTAAATCATCAAATGGCAAAATAAAACACTTTAGGCATTAGATCTTACCTTTAACTAAGTTTGACTAAGGTTCCACGCACCGTTTTTCTTGATTTCTTCTCCTCATCACTTCCAATTCAATAAAACCTTGATATCACATCATAAGGGTGCAATTCAAACCATCAAAACTACATATAGACTATAACGCAACAAATCCAATTTTTCAACAAAACTAGTAAGCTTACTAACTCAATTTCTTCTTCCTCTTCACTTGGATGGCTATGGGATCTTATTGGATGCTTGATTGGAGTCAGAAGAGCACAAAAAACTCCTTAGATCACTTCTCCATAGCCTAGCTGAACCTCTATCTTCTCCTTTTTCTTTTATTTTCTTTTTCTCTCTTTTTTCTCCTTTCTTCATCAATGGCCGGCCACACCCCTTTTAAAGAGATGAAAATTTTGCTTAATTAAACCTTTTGCCCACCATTTCCATTAATAACATTTCATATTTACACCCTTGCCAAAACTTCTCATATTTACACTTTAATCCATGCCACTTGTCACCATTTAATTCCTTACTTTCCAAACCAATTAATTCATGCTTATCTCATGGAAATTTTCCCATGTAATGCTCATATGTAACTTGGATGCATTTGGTTTGGCTAAAAGACCATTTTGCCCCTTTTTCTAAATTTAATGCACTTTATGCTCAAATAAAATCCAAAAATATCCTATGGTCACCCTAACTTCAACTTGACCATTACATACTCCAATTAGACATAAAAATTTTAAATTGGTGCTTGAAAAAAATTTAACTGAGAAAAATCACTAATTCCCATTATTTTTCAATAAAGGGCATTTTTAGTCCAATAATTTTGGACTACCCAAATTCTATTCAAACAACCTCCATTTTGGCCCATTTCAGTTCTTAGGGACTCCAATCCTAATTTCAAAGCTTTTCATCATATTTTGAAAATGTTTGGTAACTTTTTTGATTGCCAGGAAGAATTTTTGAATTAAATATAAAAATTACCAAATGTCACTGAAATTTTCCAGATTTCATTCAAAAGTATCACATAAACCTCCAAAGTACATTTCAGGGCTTTTAAAGCTGGTTCGAACTCATTTTGTAGCTTTTCAGAGTTGTCATAAATTTTTTGAAAAATTTTCAATTGAGTTTAGAACCATCTCCGCTCAACTTGTGATCTCTGTTATAACCTTAATAATACATTTATATGCTTAAATTACTCTAATATGCCATAAATAGAGCATATTCTATAAAATGCATGTACAATACATTATATAGTACAATAATCGAAATAGCATATTGCAAGTTATATTGAAAAAGATAGGTCATAAGTTGTATTAAAGCATAGCAATCTCTATATAAGATACTTTAAAAATCTCAAGTCAAAGAATCATTTATAAATTCATCACAATAAAATATTTTATAAATATACAAGTAATGTTTCAAACAGAATTCTTATATCAATTAGTTTAGTGAAGTTGTTCTCTAATAAACGCCTACATATTTGTTTAAGTACCTACATACTTTAGTCTATGAAATTGATTATTTCATTCATAAGAAAGAAATATAATGTTTACTAGCCTTTCTTCTCTATTAATGTTCAATCTTAATATAACAACAACTAAGAACAATTTAGAAATAATACATAAATATAATATTAATATCATAGTAATGATCTCATCATAATTTCATTCACAATGTAAATTTATCATATGAAAAGAACAACTTAGAAATAATTCATAAATCTAATATGAATATCATAGTAATGATCTCATCATAGTTTCGTTTACAATGTACATTTATATATGAACTTTATCTTATATAATAGTTAATTAAAAAATATTCATAAGAGAAAGAATAAAATTAAATTGTTATATCATGAAAACTATTTAAAGCATAAATTAGTACTTACATCTGTATGAATTTTCAAACAAATGCTAGAAACAAAATTGCTACTATTTCATAGGATCACAAAAAAATAAGGAAGCTTCAACAAGTGAAAAGGCTAGGCCATTTGACCTAAGATTGACTATTAATGAACTCACTTTGTGGTAATGCATATGTCTTAGAAACCTTGGAATGTGGGTTAATGTTAGCCATGTAAAATGAAGAAACATTCTCCTATTTGCATATCTTGTTGGAATTAAACATTTTGGTTCCTTATAAGTCTTCATTTAGTAGTTTCAGTCTCAAGTAGTATTAGTAACTCAAATCTTGAAGTGAATGGAGCTATTGAATAGAAGAAAAGAACAACGGGAATTTTAGAGGAAGAAGTTGTTAGTGTATACCTTATTGCTAATCGATTGGTTATAGATCTTGTGACATAATTAATTAAAGACAACATTTATCTTTATATATTTTTGTTAATTATATTTTATGTTTTAATAGTAAAGATAAAATTCTTAAAATAATATTATATAATTAAAATCATGATGAGGTCATAACTATAAGCTTTAATTTGCATTTATATATTGTTCCTGAATTGTTCTTAGTTGTAGTTTTATCAAGATGGGATGTTGATGGAATAGTAAAGCTAACACATATTATGTTTCTTTCTTATAAAAAACGTAACTAATCTCATAAATTAAAGTATAGAGATACTTTAAAAAGTGTATAGTGCTTATTAGAAATTAAATTTACTAATCTAGCTCGATTACAAGGATTTCAAATATAATATTAATTATGTGTATTTGGATTTTCTTATTACAATATTTCTATAATTAATCCTTAGGCTTGTGATCATTGTCAATACAAATATTGATGTAATTATTCCAACTATATTTTGGTTGAGTATCATACATATAATGATTATAGTAGGAGTCTTGACTCTTAGATCCATTATTTAGATAACTAGAATTCTAATAACTATAAAAAGAAATTTGTAATTTGAAGTAAATCACTTGTTAATATAGGAATCATGTAAAGTATACAAAATACACAAGAAGGGGGGTTGAATTGTGTAATCTTTTCAAAATTGTTAATCTTTTGAG
>JAOQMP010000065.1:7886-22056 GCA_027563575.1 Erythroxylum pedicellare | reverse complement strand
CTTCCGCAATGTTAAAGAAGCATAAAAATTAAAGGAAAAGAGTTAAAGAAAGCTTCTCTGTTTCGCAGTGTTGAGATCCAGGTGTTGGCGGTTGTGGTGGTTAAAATCCTTGATGCTCCCAGTGGGCCATCAGATTGGTCTCCATACGGTGCATGGTCCGTTCAAGCCGGCTTAGGCGAGCATCTAAGTCAGCGTTTTGTTGTGAATGGGCACTCGGGTCCACCGGTGGTTGATGGTCCGATGCAGCTCGTGGTATCCAGTGGCGTCCGGTGGAAGTCCTTGTTGTTGGTAAGGTAGTCGGGCCAGGAATGGTAAAAGCAAGATGGCCTTGGCTGAGATCCACAATTCCCACCCTGCAAAGACATTCTATATGCAATGGCTCTATACCACAAGTCACAGTCATATTAGTATTATCAAGATCCAAAACGCTCAAATTAACTGCCATCTGTGTGATATGGGAACCAAGGATTAATGGTTTCGACTGCTTTTGCAAATCAGAATGAAATTGATGCATAAACCAAAAACCCAAATTGACGGGAATGTGCCTATCTATACACCACAAGAAATAAAATTCAGCCTTGGATAAAGTGCCCGCAGCATCCTTCCGACCAGAAAAATTAAATGCTAGCAACTTATGAATAATCTTGTGAACGAGATTAATAAGAAAAGAACTTTTGGATAGGCTAGCATTATACGGACGATTATCAACAGACCATCAACGCCACAATTCCAAAGCATTAAAATCCGCATGAAAATCACATTGGGCATTTAGAAATAATTCGTTTTCTATTTCAACAGTAGATATAAAGCCCAAAGCAACATTAAACTCAGCTATGGAACATGCAAATTCCTTCCCCATTAACCGAAATTCAGCAACCTCCTTAGTATTCACATCAAAAGTTTTGTGGCAATTAAACTAGAACGTAGTGTAAAATTCCCTCGTTAATTCCTCGAAAGCAGGATAATTGATTCGGGCAAAAGCACTCCATGCAATAGGACCCAGTAATTGCACAAAAGAATCATACACGTGTAAGGCTTCAAGAGTATCAAAATGAATAGACTTACAGGGACAGGTCTATCGTTGTCTAAGAAGCTCGAATTTTTCGGTATCTTTAGGCAACACGAAGGAAGTGCAACCCTCTGTTCGAGTGTTCAATCGGCTTTGGGTTTCTACCTACTTGCCTCTTCTTGACCGACGTCGTGTCCTTGGGATTGGGTGGAGTGGCTTTGGCGTCGAAGCTGGAGCAGGAGTGGGGGTGGGAAGTCCTTGGGACTGGCTCTTCGTTCTGGGCATTATTCCACACGTGAAGAGTGACCTGCAAAATCAAGATTATCTGCACACTAAAAGAACAGAAGAAGGGGATGTGGGAATGGCGGTGGAGGAAAGGGGCTTTTCGTGTGTTTTATGGGGTTTGGACAATCGATGGATTATGTGGGATTAATGGACTGGAGTGCGTGGGTTGCGGCAGCTGAAGAGAAGAATTTTGGGTGGAGAAGAGAACAGAGGCAAGAAAAGGGGGGGAAACCAAGAAGGAGGGGGGTAATTGAAAATATTCGTTTTTAAATTTTTTTAAATTTTCGTTTTTTATTTAAAAAATGAAAATTAAAATGAGAGAAATAAAAACATGTGAATTTAAATTCCTAACAGAATTAAATTAAACAAAAAAACAAAGATAAAAGAAATTTGCTAACAAAACACATAAAAGAAAATGATACAAATGGGGTGCCTCCTATTAAGCGCTTATCAAAGGTTATAAGCTGGACCCTTGGCATATGTACATCATCCATTATCAAATGGATACTTGAGTCCAACAGGAAGCATGCTCAAACTCCGTGAGGAGCCTGGAACAACTTCCTTTGAATGCGACTCCTTGTCAGCACGATGCTCCATGATTTTTTATGAGTGGAACTTCATCGCTTCACCATCATATTCTAATGTCCACTCGTCTTTTCGGGCATCGCCCTTCTCACACCAGGATGGTCTCTGTAAGAGTAACGCCAATGGTTGTGGAGACTCGAAATCCTGCTTGTCACCTTCGGTCTTCAGCTCGCTCACCCACAGCTCTCTTAAAAATTGTACTTCTTACGGCTCTTCTTCTTCTTCTTCTTCTTATACCTGTAAACAACTAGGAAAAGGAAACAAAATTCAGTTAGCGATAACATGAACTGCATCGTTTACCTTAGGAGGTTGCACATCCTCCATCTTTTCTCGAACTGTAATCTCTTCCTCTTTTAACTCTGCTTGTTATTCCTTCTTTGCCTTGAAAATTTGACTTGGAAAAGGGGGCGGAATCACTATATTTTGAAGCTTGTTTTTCGTCAATTTTGGTTATGAAGGTTCCTTTTGCGTGATGTCTTCTTCCACCTCTCTTCTGGAATTTTTCAGAAGTGGTTCCTGCATCTCATTAGCTTGTGGTGGCGACAGTAGAGGTGGATGCTCAAAGTAGGACTGCTCTTCATAGTAGCTCGGTGGAGAAGTGAATCCATACTTTGTATCATGTAAAAAAGAACACGTACAAAAATAATAACCCAAAAATGAGCAAACTTCACATACCTTAGCTTGTTGGTCATCCCTCGGTACTTGTGTGGCTAAGGGTGTGAAATCCACGACTTGACAGTCAAACCTGGAGGTCGCAACAGATGGAAACTCATTATCATAATAAAGATAATATGAAAAATTAGAATCAAAAGAATACTGATAGTGAGCCATGCCGCTAAAAGATCGAAAAATTAGAAAGAGATGTGAAACTAAAAAAACAAAAGACAAGGTAACCAAGCGCAACAAAACTAAAAACACAAACAAAAACAAAAACATCACTAACAAAAATCGTTAAGAAATTCCCCGACAATGGTGCTAATATTTGGTACTGCTATCACCTGCAGCCAAATTCAAAAGAAATCACTTCCTTTAATACAATTTAATGTAGTGGTGGTAAGTGGATATCGTTCCCACGAGAAATTTTTAATGTTAAAGATTAGCCAGTTTAAAACTAAAACAAAATAAAGAAATGGGGGGTGGTTTTGATTCAAAAAAATATAAGAAAAAGTATAAGAAAAATGAGAAAGAAAAAGAAATAATTGAATCTGAAAAATTAAGAGACAAATCTTAGTTTCGGGTCACCAATGTTATCGCGTTGAAATGGATCCTCAACATAAAATTGCAATCATTAACGAATATTCATTGGGAATATTTTCTCTTAAGAGTAATGACTAGAAACATGTATCCTAGCATTCTTATCAAACAACAACCTAGATATGATAATAGGTCTAATTGAATAATAGCTTTATGAACCAAGAACCAATGAGCAAGCAAAATACATGTATGATATGCAATCAATCAAGCGAATATCTCCTTAGAATTTTCCAACTCTAACGTCAAGAAGACAATCCTAATTGCTACTTGCGATTAGCGAAACTAAATGTCATATTTCGTTAATCTAGCAGTTAAACACATTAATCCCTAGTTGCGTACCTAGAAACCAACGAATTCAATTAAAAAGAGTATATTAGAAGATATTCAATGTTTATTAACAACGTAAACTTTATTCAAATATCTCACCATACTAGTGGATAACACAGATCCCCTTAACCAAGACTAAAAGTTTAGCTACTTATTCTGGAATCGAAAATGAAAGAAATAACAAAGCGTAAAGTCTCCATCCCTGTTTCTTTACTGAAAAACAAGAAAATACTAATGGAGAAAGTGCAAAAAATGTAAAAAGACTGAAAAGAAAACAACATAAACGAAAACCTATCCTAAACCTAGACTTAGCTTGCGTGAATAGTGATCTCTTCTCCTTTTATGCTTATTTTTCTGATTTCCCTCCTATCTTTCCTTGATTCTCGTCCGATATTGTATCCCCCAATTTCAGGTGGTTAATCCCCTTGAAAGATGGCAATATAACCTTTAAAGATTGTGAGAATCTCGATTTTGACTTTTGAAAATTGATCTACAGATTTATTCTATTTTTAGGCTTGCCCACACTTAGTCACAGAATTACTGTCAAATTAGAAATTTTGGATTTTCTTCATTCCTTTGCATCTTTTTGATTCAATTTCGTCTCTAAGGTGTTGAAAATCATCTACAAACAATTATAAGATAATTCCATTAATTTCGGATAATAATTTCAACACATTAAAGATAATTAAGTACAAAATAAGTGCAATTTAATGACTTGACAAATTTGGCAACACTTTCAAATAGAAAAATCTTCCCTATTGACTTAAGTTTCTAATGACACTAAGATCATTCAATTTTAATTTAGTATTTCAGAAGTTATACTCCAAATAATTTCGGACTATTCTGATACTGAGACTGTACCCTACATCCAACTTCCACCTAGAATTTTAACTTCATAGAGTCTGATTTAGAATTGTATTTCTTCAAACAATTTATATCCCTTTGTCTCTAGTTTACTCCAAATCAGAAGTAATTTTATTTGGATAACTACAGAATAAGATATTCTCAAAATACCGAAACATGTTCAGTGTAGAGAAAAGTTCATTGCGAGAGGAATTTTCGCAAAAATCTCACAAGTTCGCCTTGTAAAAACCAAGATTTGGCTGTGGCAAACTTTAACTGAAAGGAATCCTAGCCACATCCTTCAAGTTCGCCACGGCGAAGAAAGAAGTTTGTCACGGCAAACTTTCACCCCATTTTTCAACTTGATGTCAGAATTTGAGACTTTTCAAGTCAGAATTTGAATTCGATGTTTTCATGAAAAATGAAGCCATATGTTCTAGTTTATTTAAAATCAAGAATCATCTCATTTGGATAACTAGAAAAAAAGTTATGGCTAAAAAATTGAAGCATACACAGTGAACATACTACTGCTACATTTTCCAAATCATCTTCTACTTTTGATTCTAGATTTTTTCCTAACACATCTTATACTAAGATCACCTTTTCTACTTCATTTACTCCTCATTCTCAACTCTGTTTCAACTCAATATCATTCACAAATAAATCATGATCTAAATTTGATCATTAACTCAAAATAGAACATGTGCATATACCATTCATCAACACTTTTCTGCACTCAATCTAACGTCCTTATTATGATCATTCAACCTCTAACACATCTCTAAAACAATATATGAATTATTACTCATTAAGCAGATTTAAGTATATACAAAAACAAGAAAATTACATAAACTTCTCATCACCTACAATACATACATAAAAATTCCCATAATCAAGTCATCAATCATACATTACTCATCATTCTAGTTTCATTTAACTAAACCAATAATGATTAATTCCCTACGTACTTGATTTAGCTCCAAATCTTCAAAATCTCTCTATCAAGCTTAACTCCCAAGCATCACATGATCTTCATCTTCTTAAGGTGGTAGGGATGGGTTTTCTTGTGGTAATGAAGAAGATGATATAGTGAAAGTAGTAAGTGAAAGATGGAAGCAAGGTGTAACTTGATGGAGGTTTGGGTAAGTCAAGAATCATAAAGGAGAAGGAGAGAAGAAGAAGAAGCCATGAAAATGAAGAAGAGGAAAGCTAAAATGCAAGACCTTTAATGGTCTTTCAATTAAATGAAAGCATCGTAGGAGTAAGGACATGGTTTGGCAAGTGACATGGATGTCCAATTCCTATGGATTTAAACTAGTTCCCTTATTTAATTAGTCCAATCAATTCCAATTTCTACTCCAATTGTCTCCCAATTTTCAATGACAGTTGTCAAAAAAATCCTAAAGTTAATCAAAATTTTCATTTCCATTTAATAGTAAATTTTACTACCATTTAACAATTATTTTGCCACTTGGCAAATTTTCCTAGTCCAAAATATCCCAAATTTCTAGAAAATTCCTAAAATTTCACCAAAAATTTTGAGATAATGAATATACTCTCCAAATCAATTCTTAACACATATAATTCACAATTCCAAATATAATTGCATTTACAAATCAATTATACCCAAAAATTGTCAATGAATGCATGTACAATCATTTTAATGTGTGCAAAAATTCAATTTCACATATGTGTATGCTAACATTATGCATGAGCATGAAATGCATTTTCTAATCTCTCATTGCTATTTTCTCAATTATAAAAATATAGAGCTCTAACCTTTAGTATGGGAATGAGATGTGATAAGAAGACTACTTCTAATCATTGTGTCTTTGTTAAAAATTTCTCTAGTGATGATTTCATTATCGTGATATTATATATTGATGACATGCTTATTGTTGGAAAAAATATTTCCAAGATTAATAGGTTAAAGAAGTAATTGGGTGAATCTGTTTCCATGAAGGACCTGGGAACTACTAAGTAGATTCTTGGTATAAGAATTTTGCATAACAGAAAGGAGAAGAAGCTTTGGTTGTCTCAAGAACATTACATTGAAAAGGTGTTACAGAGACTTCAAATGAAAAATGCTAAGGTGATAAGCACTCCTCTTGCTACCCATTTTAAATTGAGTGTTAATCAAAGTACTTTAAATGAAACTAAGAAGCTAGATATGGAAAGGGGGGTAGTTTGATGTATACAATGGTGTACACAAGGACAGATATAGAGAATGTTATTGGCACAGTTAGTAGACTTCTATTAAACCTAGGTAGAGAGCATTGGAATTTTTTAAAATGGATTATTAGGTATCTTTGTGGTACTGCTTATATGTTACTTGTTTTTGGAGGTGATAAGCCTATCTTTGAGGGGTACATAGATTCAGATATGGGGATTATGAGGTATCTTTGCAGTACTGTTTATATGTTACTTGTTTTTGGAGGTGATAAGCCTATCTTTCAGGGATACACAGATTCAGATATGGCTAGAGATACTGATTCCAGAAAATCTACTTTGGGCTATCTAACTAAATTTATAGGTGGAGTTGTGGCTTGGCAATCTAAGTTACAAAATTCTACAGCTTTGTCTACAACATAGACGGAGTTTATTGCCATTACTGAAGCATGTAAGGAGTTACTATAGGTGAAGAAATTCTTACAAGAGCTTAGTTTTACTTAAGACAAATATATATTCTTTTGTGACAATCAAAGTGTTATACATCTTGGTAAGAATCTAACTTTCCATTCAAGATCTAAACATATTGATGTGAGGTATCATTGGATATGTGATGCTTTGGATGCTAAGCTATTAGAATTGGAAAATATTCATACAGATGATAATGTTACTGATCTAATGACTAAAACAATACCAAGATGGAAGTTTGAAAAATGTTGTGAGATCGTCGAGTTGGCAGTCATCTCCACATAATTGTGAGGGGGAGTTATGTTGGGTTTGGGCTCCCTTACTATGTGGATAAAGACCTAAAATTAAAAGGTCATTATGTGTCTCACTTAGTAAAGTGCAGAGGGGTCAGATTAGCGTAACAAAGTGGAGTGGTATTCAAGTTAGAACAACAACTGGTGAGAGTAGAGGAAAGGAAAAGTTAATTTTGCATATTCACAGGATAGTCAAATTGAAATAATGTTTGCTAATTTTTTAACCGTTGGATTGAGTTGAAATTTGGTTAATAGGTTTGGAACATCTAGTTCTTTATTTTCAACAGTTGGATTGTTGATTTGTTGCCTGGTGTGAAAGCAATTCAGTTTACTTTGAGCCTCTATTTTTGGTGTTTTTTCATCTTCTTGATTATTTATTGTAAGCTTTGTTGCTTTGGTTCTTTATTGGTTGTTAACACTAATTTGTTCACTTGATTGAGACTCTATTGTACTCCTATTTTGATCATAGTGGAGTTGTTTCTTTGTTCTGGAAGACCCGTGGTTTTTACCCTTGCATTGGTTTTCCACATTAAAAGTATTGATATCTCTTTATTTATCTATGCTATTTAATTCTGTCATATATTTGCTTGATTGTTTCTCACTGATTTTTGCAAGTTGAGGGCATTTAATTCTATTGCATATTGTTATTGAGGTGTTTTTCTCATCAAGTCTTCACTTCTGGTGAACACAGTTTCTTCCCATCAAGCATGGAGAACCAAAAAAGATATAGTATCCTACTTAGGTTCATTTGGATGTTCTTGCAAACTTTTCTATTTCTCAGTTATGCCAATGCAGAATGTATTATCTTTCTCCTTTCCACTTCTAAATCCTTATTAGTTTTGGTTATTTCTTTTTTTTAGCCAATAGTAAAAACTGATTGATCCTATCCATTGTTATCTTTTCTAAGGCATCTATTAATGAATAAAACCTTACAATCAAGAACACAAGAAGGAAAACGTAAACACCGAATTTTTTAATGTTATCTCAGAAAAATTATAGCCTTTATGTGAATTGCATCCCAGTCAATTCTAGTTGAAATATAATATGAACTTTTTTTATCTGACTAAAATCACCTATTAACATGAATAAAAGAAAATAAGCTTAAATTATATTTATTTTGTTGTTTATCTTTGTTAAAGTTGTTAAACACCTCAAACAAACTCTTTTGACTTTTTAACAAAAAATTGTAAGTTTCGCTCAATTTTTTATAAAATTTGTTTAAAGAAATCTCAATAAAATATTTTTATTTTTTAATATGCAAAGCTTCTAATTAATTAGAGAAAATTTTATATTCATAAACTTACTTAAGTAGATAATAGGAGATCTAACATCCAATTATAGTAATTGTATTAGGTCTCCTCTTTGCAAGTCTAATAAAAATTTGATCTACAATAAGAAGATGTCATTTTCTCCACTAGTTTTCTACCTACCTAGGAATAAATTTTTTTTAAATTTTAGTTACAAAACTTAAAGCTGATAAAGTTAATACAAGCATTAATAAAAACTTTTGTTGAAGCAAACGAAGTATCTTTTAGGATTTTTCATATTTGAAAACTAATTTGATATGTCATAATCTAGATGTGATGCATATTGAAAAAAATATTTTTGACAATTTGTTCAATACCATAACGAACATTGAAGGGATGACAAAGGACAATGCAAAATCACAAGCTGATTTGAAGCTTTTTTTGTAGAAGGAATGAGTTAGATAAAGATCTTTGCGCCGGTAAATATCCAAAAACCTGTTACTCTTTGGACAAAAAAAGGGAAATTTTGTATGAATGGGTGAAAATTATAAAGTTCCTGATGAATATGTTTCAAACTTGACAAGGTGTGTGGACATGAGGAAGTACAAATTATTTGGGATGAAAAGTCATAATTGTCATGTGTTTATGAAAAGGCTATTTCTAATTGAATTTTGGAAGTCGTTATTGAATAAGATTTGGAAAGCTATAACAGAATTAAGTTTGTTTTTCAAAAGCTTAACATCATTTGAATTAAAGTTAGTTGGAATGGAAAACTAGAAAGGGTAATTCCAGTAATCTTGCGTAAATTAAAAGGGATTTTTCCTCCAAGCTTCTTTAATATGGAATATCTACCCATGCCTTTAGCACACAAGGCTAAACTTACTGGTCTAGTTTAATATCGATGGATGTATCCGTTTGAGAGGTAATTATAGTAAATATTTAAATTAGAGTTACAACATGTTTTAATCACAAAATTGTATATCAATAGCTATTTGTAATATAGGTATTTCCATCACTTGAAGAAAAATTTCGAAAACAAGGCTAGAGTTGAGGGTTTGATATGCAATGTTTATTTAGTGGAGGAAGCAAGTACATTTTGTTCACATTATTTTGAGCCACATATGCATATAAGAGAAAGAAAAGTTCCTCGTAATGATGAAGAGAGAGGAGCGGGTGATGTTTATGGTAATAACTTATCCATTTTCATATACCCTGGATGATCATGTGGATGGTCAATAAGAAGAATGTTAACAGAGGAAGAAATAAAGATTGCCCATGGTTACATTTTATTGAAGTATCAAGAGGTTTAACCTTTTATGCTGTAAGTTGAAGTTAATTTTCAAATTGATTTTTTAGGTTTTCAAAGTTAGTCTTTTTCACAACTAAAATACATAATAATGCCTTTAGATTATATGAGGAATGGTTACACGAGCTAATTCAAAAAAAAAAGGATGATATCAATAAAGAAGTTGAAAGAGACTTTCTTTGATGGTTCAAGAAATATGTAAATTTTCATTTACAATTATTGAAATAGTTGAATTATCATATCAAAGTGTCCAAATGACATTATACTATTTAATATGATAAACTTTTTGTAAGTCTCAGAAAATCCAATAAAGAACAAGTCCATATGTGATCTTACAAAAGGATCTTTGCAAACTGTTAAGTCGTATCTAGTGTATTTTGTTAATGGATACAAATTTCATACAAAATATTATGGTTATAGTATGGAAAAAATAAATAACGAGGTTTGCATATAGGGAGAACTGATGGATTACTATGGTAAAATTATTGAGATACTTGAAATTGAGTACCCTGTATTGCCAATAAAGTAGATTGTGATATTTATGTGCAACTGGTTTGATCCAACTCCTAATGTTGGTACAAAAGTGAACAACTAATACAATCTAGTTGAAATTAACTGGTGAAGAAGATTTAGACAATTTGAACCTTTCTTGTTGGTGATGCAAGCCATCCAAATGTATTATGTCCCTTTTTCTAGCTTACAATGAGATAAGTAAGATTGATTGGCTGTTTGTAAAGTAAAACCTAGAGGTGTTTTTGAATTACATGGAAAAGGAGAAATTAAGATAATTAAAAGTGAAGCATTTTAGGAAGATGTTTATGAAATAAATGCATGTGTTACATATGACGAGAATGAACCTTTGAATGATCCAAATAATGAATATGTTGAAATTTTTACTAGAGAGAATGATGAGGGCGAGAAATCTGAAGAGGAACCTAAGATTGATTTTAATTCTTCAAAAATAGAAGATGATGATGATTTTGATTTACAATTAAGTAATCATGATAATAATCAATTTGTGTTTGTACTAGAATATTATAAGAATAAATCTATTATTACATCAACAATATATTGTTATATATTCAATTTATATTGTTCTATTATTGGAATATTCAATAAAATGTGAATTTCAAGTTAAAAATATGCCACCAAAGAGAAAATAGGTTATGATGTGGCCAAAGTTAAGGTTACCACAATTTGGAGCCAGTTACGTTCCAAGTGAAGCATCATATGTTGCAACTGCTACAAAATCAAGTGTTGTACCACCAGCTATTACACATCCAGATGAGGCATCATCTTCTATACCTGCTGCTATACTATCTAGCAGCCTTAAACCATCCACCACCCCTAAACCGACAGAGATATCAGGGGCAAACATTACGGATGAAGAAGGCAACCTCTAGCCGGGAGCTAATGGAGTAGATGGAAGAACGTAAATCATAATAGTCAACAATCTATGAGTGAGAATACATGCATGATAACACTATAGGTTTATATTGAAGTTATAGATTTTAATTTGATAATGATCTAAAATTGCTTATGTATTAGGTTGGTTCCATCTAGAACATGCTCAAGAAACATGACATCCAAGTTCAAGGAGAAGATTGATCTTAAGGGTTATATATAGAAGAATGTCTATCAGGCGACAAAGGATTTTTATTATTAAGAGTTTGAGGTACAAAAAATATATTCTTTTTATTTTTATTAAGTTAGTTTTATACATTAATTAGATAAATATTGTAGGTTATAATTAGTTATAGTATGTTTTTCTTTTTTTATAGAAAGATTTTTTGAGATTCCAAATTTGATGCGGCAATTTATAAAGTATAGGAGAGGTGAGCTCTTACACATTATAGAGACTTTCTTGGTGTGCTACAAAAGACCAGTGTACGACTTCGATATATGTCTGAAGAAATATAGAGTCATTGGTAGCAGTATTGGATATCACTTGAGGCAATGTCCATTTCAGAATGTAATTCTGTCAACAGACGTGGAGGACCGGGGGGAGAGAGTCTTCCTGTACACATTGGAGGATCTATTACCCACTAGGAGCATGCAGAGAAACTTGTAAGTATCTAAATTTTACATTTATATTCTGATTTTTTAGTTTGATGTATTTCAATTTAATTTGATGGGTGAATTTTGGAATGAAAAATATATGTGTATTATGGAGAATAATAATATTATAAATGTATGGTGCCATATATGACTATATTTTTGAGTTACTTTTTTTGTTCAACAGGGGGTTGATAGCTTGTTGTAACGTTAGTCAAAATAAAATAACTAGACTACTACTATAGTAGTGGTGAGTCTAGATCGATCCCACAAAGAGTGTGTGCAAAGTTGTTGAAATGAAATTGAAAAGTGGTGAATTCGGTAGGGACCTAATTATTTGGTTCGATATTAGCCTACACCCTAATTAAACATATTTCATTGATTTGTTATTCTCAAATCTCCCCTAGAGACTATTAATCGTGGGTTACTAATTAACCTGAGTTTTTCCTTAGGTTTTGTTTCAAGATACGATCATTAATTACACCTAACCACTGAATAACCTAAGATATGATATCTAGATTTAATTAGGCAGTAGCATTAAGAATTAGGAAAACTTATTAATAAAGAAAACAACCAGATACGATGTGTCATTTAACTTAGGTTATGTTATCCCTGATAATTACGAATCATTAGTCGCTACACATGAATTTCAGCATAATAATTACGGATTATATCAAAATTCTAACAATGGGTTTGCAAATAAATGATTCAATGAACGCATTAAAATCATCTTTTCATAATACCCAATTTAATAAACACAAGATAACATAATCAATTCTTAATGAGAGAAAGAAACAACAAAAAAATAAGAAATACATTTATTATAGGTCATCGACATCGATGTCACCTCCAAATCGACGTTGGGACTTCTAGGCCTTTATGGGTCTCTCCCAAGAAAATGCCTCACCCCCATTGATATACCCTAGCTAAAGACCCCTTTTGTAGCTTCTGCCTCTCTTTTCTGTTGCTGCTATTGTCTATCCATTGTTTTGTGATTTGACAATTTAATATTGTTGGCCACGTTACTATTCACGCCACTCTTCTTACCTCTATTGTGAGTTTTAAGCAAAACACATGGTCTGCATTTTGTGTTTAACGCAGGAATATACAACATCTGCATTTTGGTCCTCCCCAGCTGCTGGTGCTTTCGTTTGCTCATGCTGTCATTTCCTACTTCATACTACCTGTGTTTTGAAATTTGATGTTGCCGTATTGACCTATGCTTTCAACATCTGCTACATTGCTATTTTTCTCACCTTCAGCTGCTTTCCTTCTGCATTTTGATGTTGCACCTTTGCATGAAATGTAATAGCCCAAACTACCCGCCCATAGATATTGTTCGCTTTGGGTTGCCCCCCGGGCTAAACCCCTTATGGTTTTGCTCTTCCCACCCTTGGGAAAACGCGTCTATAGAGGAGAGTTACCCATACCCTTATAATGCGTACTTCGTTTTCCTCTCCAATCGATGTGGGATCTCACACTATCCACCTCCTTTAGGGCCCAACCTAATGGCACAACAGTTTAGGTACCAGCTCTGATACCATTTGTAACCATATTTTGGATAGGCTTAGACGAAATGATGGAAGAAGGAATGGATGAATGTGATGAGTTGTATAATTATTATGAATATGGCTTAAATGAAAGAATTGGATTGAATGGAGTGGTGAAATGTGTTGTTAATTGGAAGTATTTATTATATAACAAGATAGGATCATGAATTACGATGATAAAGCCTTAAAAATATGACTTGAAAGTCATGCATATTAGGTGTTTGATAAAATGTCTAAGTGAACTTGGCTTAGGATTTAACGAATTTTAATGATATACATTGGAAAGCGACTTTCATGTTTACTTAGAGTAAACTTGAATTGTTACTTAGATTGATGAATAATGATCTAATGTTCTTAGATAAAAATGTGCTTAATTATGTTTTGAAATGAGCAAGTATTGGATTAAAGGTATTAAATGCCTTAGAAAATATATAAGAAAAGATAATATGAATAGTAAGGAAGTAACCATGTGAGGAGTTTAATGGTCGAATCCTATAACTTAAAGAGAGCAATATTGTGATGGTGTATAAATATGAAACTCATGTTTAAGTAGTGAATACATTGTATGTCCTTTTTATGTATAAAGGCTCGGGAGCTGTGAATCGAGGAGCTTGTACTAAGGACTATTGAAGTTAAGGAATGTACACCTTCTTTTGAGGTGAGTTGGGAAAACCATATCTCTCAAATGGGATTAGGACATCTTAAGACATGCATGATGACTTGTATGTGAATTTTGAACCTAGGTAATGCATAGTAGAATTGAATCTCAAATGGATGCT
>JAOQMP010000063.1:0-16107 GCA_027563575.1 Erythroxylum pedicellare | reverse complement strand
CATGATTTCTCTTGCCAATCACAATCTATACTGCTGGTAGAGCCTCTCAATAGCTAGAGTCATCTCTCGGTCCTGAAAAGACAACGTTGCAATTTTGGTGAGTTTTATGAACGCAAAGAGGTAACCATCATCAATGGTTCACTCAATTCATGCATCACAACAATTCACATAACAAATAATCACCTACTGGACTTTATGTAAGTATCACATTTTCACTTAAGCATAGGCAAATTTGACATTTCATTCCAGCAATCATACTTAACAATATGCATATGAAATGCT
Source organism: Erythroxylum pedicellare (assembly GCA_027563575.1). Classification (NCBI taxonomy): domain Eukaryota; kingdom Viridiplantae; phylum Streptophyta; class Magnoliopsida; order Malpighiales; family Erythroxylaceae; genus Erythroxylum; species Erythroxylum pedicellare. The sequence goes on along the minus strand of JAOQMP010000063.1, from coordinate 15,825 downwards.
TATGAGACACTTTCCAATTATTACGTTATTGTGACCGAGCACCTGAAACTATCTCGTATCTATTTTAGATACCGGGCTTATTAATAACTATCCCTTATCCGCATGGGAGATACAGGGCTCATTTACATAGTGAGCCTTAGGCTCTTAATCACTTTGAGCTCGAGGCTCATTTTCACTCGTTGAGCTTTAAGCTCTTATCGATGGCTACTCTGGTCATAACTACCATTATCTGATTATGCATTTATGTATGGAATTCATGTACCACAATCACTCTCATTACAAAGCAATTAGGTCTTTACATTCATATTTAAGTAGCACTTCAATATCTCAATCCACATTCACATTCATCAGACCTTCTGTCCAGAATCCATAATTAAACACATTCAATTATCATTCTAAACCTAAATTAAGCAAATAAGTAATTAAGTGAAACCATCTAGGTTACTCACAAGTAGCTCTCAAAGCTAATACCTGGAAGATCCAGCAACATCTGTAGGTTGACGTTCTAGTTGCTCCTCTATCATATGTAATATACACAATATCACAATTTGCACAATCATAAATATTCAATAAGGCACATGTATGAAATAAATTATGCACAATACATGTTCATGACAATCTCGGGTATCTTTCCATCAATTTCTTCACAAAAATCTTTCTCACTTCAAAACTCATCTAAGTATAATTTATACTTAGGTTTATGCCTCTCTAAAACTATTAAAAATCACAATTTATTTCTCATTGGTTTACTTTCACATTTTTCCAAGACACTCTTTTGGGCCTACTATTCACGTTAAATCAGAGAGTGCAATTGAAATAATTTGGTCATAACCTCTTCTAGAAAAGTGTTCCTCTATGTTTTATGTTTCTATTGACATCAAAATCACTCAATTTTGTTTAGTAATTTGGAAGATATGCCTTAAACAGTTTTGGACTACTCTTATCTAAAATAGTATACTATACATAATTTCCTTCCAGAAATTAAACATCTTAGAGACTGAATCATGATTTGACTTCTACAGATAATTTGTAAGCCTATATCTCTAGTTTACTCCAAATTAAAAATAATCTCATTTAGAATCCTATAGATCCAGGTATAACCGAAATAACGAAATATGTTCAGTGAAATCACACCAGTTCATAATATTCTAACAGATTCCCTCACTTTCATCCAATCAAACTTTTACAAATAAATTAATAATGCTACCAATTTTCATGGAGAGATAGAAATATGTTTTGTGAATCTATTGGTCCAAGAATTACTTCATTTGTAGGTCGGATGACAAAGTTATGGCTGAAAGAATCAAACAAGGTTCTGTCCTCAATCATATTGAACCTATTTTGCGAAAACTAACATAACTTTCTCTACAGGTATCGGATCAAGGTATTCTTTGGATGATTTTGAAGAGAACTTCGAGATATACAACTTTTATAAGACTTTAAAGATCAAATTATATCATATAAGGGGTCAAAATTGGACCAGAAGAAGTTTCAGTCAACATAAGATGAAGCAAAAAGTCAATCTAAGAAGAAGCAGATGGTCAACTTAAAACCAAGCAAAGTCAACTTAAGACGAAGCAAAGTCAAATTAAGATGAAGTGACTCTTAAGATGAAGCAGAGTCAACTTAGGATGAAGTGACTCTTAGGACGAAACAGAGTCAACTTAAGACGAAGCAAAGTCAACTTAAGATGAAGTAACTCTTAAGACAAAATAGAGTCAACTTAAGACGAAGCAAAGTCAACTTAAGACTAAGTGACTCTTAAGACGAAGCAAAGTCAACTTAAGACAAAACAAAGTCAACTTAAGACTAAGCAAAGTCAACTTAAGACTAAGCAAAATCAACTTAAAACTAAGCAAAGTCAACTTAAGACGAAGTGACTCTTAAGACGAAGAAAAGTCAACTTAAGATGAAGCAAAGTCAACTTAAGACGAAGTGACTCTTAAGACGAAGTAAAGTTAACTTAAGATGAAGTGACTCTTAAGATGAAGCAGAGTTAATTTAAGACGAAGCAAAGTCAACTTAAGACGAAGCAAAGGACACCCCTGAGCATCCCCACTCATAAAGATCATAACTTTCGACTCCAATGTCCAAAAATTTCATATTATATACTGTTGGAAAGCTAGAAAGATAAGCTACAACTTTACAATAGACAAATTTATCTAATTTAGCCTAGATTAATCCATATTTTCCCCTGAAGTTAGAACACGAAATTTACCCCTAAGGGAGGCTTGAACATGTTACACTGTGCAAATTTGGAAAATCTTGAGTATAACCATCTAGCTACCAATTTGACTTCATTTAACTCTCAAACATCAACTCAATAGGGGTTTTCAAATGGCAAAATCCTACAATGCCCAATCACTAAAATTGGTTCTAGAACACTTAGACCTATGTATTTTCTAACTTCATGGTCTAAAACTCTTCTAAAAATTCCAAAAGATTCAAATGATCTTACCTTGATTCTTCACCAAATGAAGAGATCTTTGACTTAATTTCAAGATCTTCTCTCCCTCTTCCTTTTTCTCTTCCTGACCCACTTCAAAATCTCTCCTAAGACTAAGAAGTGCTGAAACCCTAGCTCAACTCTTTTCTTTTCTCTTAACCACCGAAACTCTCTTCTTTTTTTTCTTAACTTCTCTTTCTCTCTCTCAATTCATGTTTCCCCCTTCTTAAAAAGCAAGAATACATTTCTTTCTTCCATTTCTATCCTTAATGATCCCAAAAACCCCTCAACTAAGTGACAACTCTTACTTAGTTTCTTTTGAAACTAACTCCCTTAAACTCTCATCTTTACAATCCAACTATCTCCAAATCTTCTTTTGATTTCTTTTTCCTATTTTCAATAATTTTTGAAATTTATTCCTAAATTCACCAAAATTCGCAAATCTCACAATTCTACTAACCAATAATATTTTTAACATAAAAAAATTAAAATTCACTAAATTTCCAAAAATCACAACTTAATCCAATTATACCCGGAATTGTTCATGAATGCCTGTACAATTATTTTCATATGCCAAACTTTCACTAGTCACGTGTATTTGTATGCCATAATATGCATGAGTATGAAAAAAATGCATTTTAAAGCTCTCATTAATCACTCATATTCATTATTCTAGCCTCCCAAAGGTGATGGGATGTTACAGTTCTAGGTTTTTTTTAGGGTTTACCAACTTAATTTGGTTCCAAAAATAGCCCTAAAATGTTAAAATTACAAAAGAGTCACTTATTGGAAAAGTTGAAATTCGTTGGAATTGTCTTCCACCCTCTCTGTCATGATCGTAAAAAGCAAGTCTCACTTGTGACCTGCTTCTATACATCCAATTCTTCTCTTTTATATAATTTCCTATTTCCATACACTTAAACACATATCACAAACCTCTTAAAACATAAAATTAAGATCCAATTCATGCTCAAAACCACACAAACAATTAGAATATAAACAAAAACTCATAATAACATAATTCTAAGGCTATATACATGATAATCATCTAAGAAATACTTAAACGCACAATTAAACATCTATCAAAACATAATATAATTTACACCTATCATTTGGTTCCATTTATATCCATGTTGAGTCCTCTCTAGATGGATTTGATGAATCCCTCTATTTAAATAATAGAAGTATTTAACTTGTATGGCTAGTTGAATTGTTTGGATCCATTAGATGTGAAAAAAAACTAGAGAATGATCAAAACATAGTGGATTAAGAAATATTGATATGGAATTTGGGAAAAATTGAAACCATTCCAAATTAGATATACACATGCCTAAAGTTTTCCTTTAAAAACAATACTTATATCACACCACTACTATAGAGCCTGTACCCAAACATCTAGAGGACATTCAAGAACATACCCTATGACAATGGCATGTTAAAGTAATCATATTCACTATTATGGAATCATATAAAACATAAGTGATCATAAGTTCAACATTTCTCATTTCATTTCATAAGCATCATTTACATTGTCATTACATCTCATAATCCATATATGTACATTACAAAAACATCTGAGAGTTTACTATTCTTTACAAAATATCTAACATGAAATGAGATGCTAACAGAAACAATCTATCTAAACTCTTCAGAGATTAGCTGACCAGATCTTTGAGCCATTCCTGATTCTAAAATTTACAATACTAGACTACCATTAGATTGTCTTAAAAGCTAGGTCTTCTTAGTACCTGAGAAAACAACGTTGCAATTTTGATGAGTTTTGCGAACTCAATGAGTGAACCATCATTGATATACTCACTCGACTGAAAACAAAAAATCATAAGTATACAACCAATTGCACAAGTGTATCGCATTAGCTTGAATAAATTCCCATACATTTTTGTTTACCAAATCACACTATACATCATATCTCAATAAGCACACTATAATACAAACATGTCATATAATCTTTTCATATCAATCAAGTCTTTCACTTTAATCATTCATATCATCAACATGTATACAAGAATTGATGATCACTATATCAACACAATTAAGTACTTTTCACAATCATTCATATAACATTATATTAACTCATTTTAGTCATTCTTTACAATGTTTCACATGATACTTGTAAAGATATATATGTAATGAACTTGAGACTCCACTTTCATTTTTATTTTGTTGTAACCGAGCACCTATTTAATTGTCCAGTATCCATTATGAATACCAGGCTTATTTCAGATACTGTCTCATACCCATTGTGGATATCAGGCTCATTAATCGTTGAGCTTATGGCTCTGTGTGAAAATTTATGAGCTTTAAGCTCTTTTTTCACGTCAATCACTCTGATCACAACTCTTTTTTTCTGATCATACATATCAATGTAATTAAAATGCATGAAATCACATTATGCTATCAGTAACTCTCATTCAGTGCGTATAGTCATATAGCACATTCATCGAATCTAAGCCCGACATTCAACATATAGTTGAGAACACAATTTTCATATTCACATTCAATTTACAAACACTTTTAACATAATCGCAAATATCAAACTCCTCGAACATTTGATGGCCCGAAATTATCACAATCATATCAGTAGCAGTTTAATATCTAATAGTTAATTAAAATCAATTCAAATATAGTGAGTAAACATTTAGGTTAACTCACATAATTCAAATAAAAGCATATACATAATTGAGATTACACTTCTAGGTTAACCCATAGTATGCTCCAGATAGCTATTGCCTTGACGAGTTCACAATGTCTGGAATTTGTAGGTCAATTGTGCTTCTAAATCATGAAATACACAGATATATACATATTATAAACTTGTTTAATCAAACAAGTACTCAATCATACACATGTATATGGGTTACGTTCAATGCATGCTCAATTGACTATCTCGGGTACATAACCTTAATTAAAAATCTTGATCATTCATTCATCATAGCTTGTATATAACTTGTTTTCCATTACATTTATGCTTTAAGTAAACTTGATTACTTCAAATTCACCAATCATTCATTCACCAATCCTTTTTTTCCCCTAATTCTTTATATTCACATAATTTCCCAATTCTCATTCATTTATACCTATTTCACATTGTTTATATCCTTTGAATCACATTTGCATTCATAAGAACATCTTTATACCTTTAACAACTCACAAAATTTCATATTTAGATAATTGATATCAAAACAATCCATTCTTTAAGTTATAACACCCTTTAGCAACCTAAACTTATCACACCTTTAACTAATTAGTCAAACATAAATCTGGGTTCATTTCAAACCCCAATCAAGTCCAAATGCATCAAAGTAAATAACTTATCCTTATATGGTTTACCAAGATCACAAAACAAAAATTTCCCTCACAAAGCATTGCCCACAATCATAGGTAACCTTCCCATGATCGTGACAGAAGCTAATGCATCTGCCCACATTCGTGGGATGAGTGCCATGATCGTGGAATACTCATTTTCCTCCAAATGTTTTTCAAATTCATCTTTTTTATTCCAATTGCAAACATCTTCATCATAGTCCCTAAATTATGCCTCAAATATCCTTTAATTATATGTCAATTCCACACCAATATCATCTCCAATTCTAACTCAAATTTATTCATATGGTAGCTCATAACTATTGTTTTTCTTGTATTAAAACAAAACAGAAACTATCATTCATTTGATCATACCGAAGCTCCCCAAGGTGACACACTAGGCCTGATGAAACCCTTATCTAACAACTCTTATAACTGGGCTTTCAATTCCTTCAGTTCTACAAGTGCCATCATATATGGAGGTATTGATATAGGAGTGGTACATGGAACAAGGTCTATAGTGAACTCCATCTCTGTTTCTGGGGGTAAACCTGGTAGTTCTATATGAATCACATCTAGGAAATCCCTAATAATTGGAATATCTTAAATGGTATGTTCATTCCAAGTGTCAACTACGTAGGCTAGATAAGCCTCACATCCACCTCAGATTAGTTTCAGTAAACTTATAAATGAAATTAGTCGAGTTGAGATAGCCTGACTAACTCCTCGAAACACCACTCTCCTCTGATTGGGAGATTCAAGAACTACTTCCTTAATGTAACAATTCATTACATCCCGACAAGCTGTAAGCCAATCCATACCAAGAATTACATCTATTTCCTTTAACTAAAATACAATTAGATCAACTTCTAACTCTGCCTGATCAATCTGAACCATACACCTTTTACAAACCTCACCAACCACTATTGTACAACCCACTGGAGTACTCACCTCTAACATACATTTCATTATGTCTCTCTCATAATGCAATCTAGATGCCAGATGCGGTGTGATGAATTAGTGCGTAGACCCTGGATCTACCAATGCATATGCTTCAAACTGAAAAACATTTAACACACCTGCTACCACATTTGGGGAGTTCTGTGCTTCCTATCTGGTGATGGCATATACCCTAGCATGAGATTACGACTGGCTACTCCATACCTCAGTCCTGACATTAGGCCCTATTGACTGAGTTCTACCTCTACCTTAGCCTCTCTGTGTAGAATTGCCAGCTCTACTTTGTTGAATAGTTGTCTAAGTCATTATTCCTCCTCTAGCTCCAGACTGTGATCCTAACATCTCAGGACAATCTTTAATCAGATGTTCTAACGAGCTGCAACGAAAGCAAGCTTCAGTTTCCCACCAACATTCACCACCATGCTTTTTACCACAATGCTCACACTCAAGTAGTTGTTGAGACTGGTTAGAGGACATTTGTCCTCTACCTCTCCCAGACCGAACAAATCCACCTCTTGATCGAGATCTAGATTGTCTCGATCTAGTTTTGAATTAAGATGATATATTCTGGCGCTTTCTGAAGCTTTTGCCATAATCATCCTAAGATTCATCTTGTTTTTTACCTCTAACCTATCGTCTGTGCTCTACCTTACCATCCCTTAACAACCGTTCAATTCTAATTGAGGCTACTCGGAGTTCTGTAAAATTACCCAAATTAGAATTGTTTAGTCTCGTTCTGATCTCCATATTCAAACCATCCTCGAGCTGTCTGCATTTATCTTCCTCTGTTGGGACCAATGCAGTTGCATACCCCATTAGCTCATTGAATTTTATCTCATGCTCTGCCACTGTGAGCTTGCCTTGCTTCAACTCTAAAAATTCTTTCATTTTTCGATCCATATAAATCTTCGGCATATAGTTCTCTCGAAACATTCTCAGAAAATCTTCCCAAGTCAAATTACAAGGTCTAGCAGAACTGCCTGGAAAGTCTTCCACCATTGGTATGCAGGACCTTGCAGTAGTGAGACTGCATAATCAAATCTTTCATCTACCTCACAGTCCATCTGGTCGAACACTCTTCTAATTCTCTCTAACCACCCTTCTGCCTCAGCTGGGTTTGTACTTCCGTAGAAGTCTACAGCCCCCTGCTTTCTCAGCTTATCATATCTTCTTTCTCGCCTTTCCCAAATTCTCAGAGGCATTTAGGCAAACTTAGGTACAGGAGACTCTAAATTGGCTCCTACAGACTCTATGTTAGTTGACTCTCCAATTTGATCTCTTGTGGAAGGTCACCTTCTATGTTAGTTGACTCTCCAATTTGATCTCTTGTGGAAGGTGACCTATAACAAATAAAAGTGTGATCACTATCTGAATATCTCACTATTTATCATATCTCAACTCATATTTGTCCCTAAATATGCAAAACCATGCTCTAATACCAAAATGCAAAATCACACTACCATAAGGTATGTACCCAAAAATCCATTGACATTCAAGTACATATCCTATAATAATGGTATGTTAGAGCAAAACAAATCTAACTTACATATGGAATCAACTAACTTATTTAAAAGTCATCAAATTTTAAAAACCAATCATTGCATTCATTCACAAAAGCTTACACTGTTTTCCATTAAACAAATATTTACAAAACCTCATACAGGTTCCAGCAAAAACTACAAAATAAAAGCTATAACTCTTCCGATGTTAGCTAGCAGACCTTTGAACCATAACTTAGTCCAAAATGTTTCTCTAATCCAGAATAAGATACTAAGTCTCCTGTCTCGTACCTAAAAAGACACGTTCCAATTTTTATGAGTTTTGAAAACTCAATGAGTGAACCATAATTGATGATTTCACCTGGATCACATACACAATTCACATATTTCACAAATATTCATTCCGAACATGTATGTCCAAATACTCACATTATCATGGCATATCATGTAATCATTGCAAATCAGAACATATTTATACAAATATAGATACGTATAAGACTCCAAATTTGTTATTATTGTTGTGACCGAGTACCTTTCACATACATATATAGATACTGACCCATTGGGTTCAGTCAAAGTAGAATCACAGAGCATAGCTCTATATGCAGAATCAGAAATCACAGAGCAAAGCTCTACGCGCAAGTGCTTTCATATTGGCTACTCCGGTGACAATGCCTTTATTTGAGCATGCATTTTTATGAAATGCATTAAATACCGACTATGCCATATATGACAGTCACTTATGATGCACAGTCAGAACCTCATAATCATCGGACCTAAGTCTGGCTTTCAACTTTTGTTGAGAATACAAATATCATTCAGAATTTCACAACAATTTAGAGAACTTCTAATACATACCCAAATATTAAACTCCTTGGACTTAAAGTCCAGAATTCATAACAAATAAAAAATAGTTCATAATTGGAAACTAAACAAATTCAATCAATCCTAGGAAAATCATCTAGGTTGACTCACAGTACGCTCCAATATGTTATTGCCTGGAGGGTCCAGCAATGTCTGACTGGTGTCCAATGAGCTCCTCTTTATTATACAAAACATATTTACAAATATCACACTCTTGCACAAATGTATAAGTATTCCTTTATGCACATCAATGTATAGAAAGTATGCACAATGCATTTCAATGACAATCCCAGGTATCTTATTGTGATCTTGTCACCATATCATTCAGATATCAAAACCCTCATCAATACGATTTGTACTTATAATTTAGACCATAATAAAACAATATGAAATAAATTTCATAACCTAATTGACCACTTTAGGTTTTTCTAACAACTTGCTTTCGGATCAACTTCGCATAATCATTTTGATAGGGAAAATGAAAAAATTAGTAACTCTTCCTTTTAGAAAGTTATTCTTCAATGTCTTAAGTTTCTAATGACACTCAAATCATTTAATTTGATTCAGTAATCGGAAAGCTATACCTCAAACATTTTTGGACTGTTCTTATTTTGAAACAGTATGCTATACTCAACTTCCATCCAGAAATTGAACATCTTAGAGACTGAATTACAATTCAACTTCTTCAGATTATTTGTATCCCTATGTATTTAGTTTACTCTAACTCAAAGATCATCTCATTTTGATGTCTAGAAAGAAGTTATGGTTAAAAGAAACAGGATTGTTTAGTTTGCAATTTCTTTCGGGTGTTCAGACCAAAAATCAAGTCACGGTTACTATTGGAGGGCACAATGACTTGATGTGACAAATTAACATCAGTCCATCAATTAAACTTATAGGGGTGAAGCAGAAAAGTCACGAGCATGCACGACTCACGGGTGTGAGGAACAAAAGTCATGGGTGTGACAGATAAGGACAAAATGTTGTGAACACATTCTATCAGATTCATCCCACGTTTTTCATTCTCTCTCTCTCAATTGATTTGGGATTGCTATGATTTTTGGTGGAGAGGTAGAGCAATGTGTTAAAAGTCCAATGGTTCAAGTCTCATGTCATTTGGACATCAGGTGAAGAAGTTATAACGACAAGATTGAAGGATGTTTAGAAATAATATCTTTAGAGAAAATCAATTGAAAGTCGCGATCGTGCATTTGCATGATCGCGAGTTTCATCGATCCAGCGAAGTCGATGTCATGGAAAAACATGATCGCGACTTTTCTGTTTTTAAGAAATCACCATCATGCTGAAGCACAATCATACTTTTCTCTTTTCTTCTTCACCGAATTTCTTTTCTTCTTTTCCTTCCATATTCCTTTTTATTTCCAGACTTACTCATTCCTAATTCATCTATACTGCATTTCTAACTCCAACTACATGCTCTACACAATCAGATTCAAGTTTACCACTCAAACTCTAAGAAATTGAAACATCATATTCACTCCCTCTCTCTACTGTAAATTTTCCAAAAGTTAATTCTCACATCAATTAACTCAAATAACACTCAAAACAATTCTTCTAACTCATTTTTGGCTCATCGACAAAAACACAATTCAAAAATCCAAAATTCACACTTAAACATCAAAATCCGATTTTCACACATGCAATTTTCAATTTTCTGCATTTTATTTATCTATCTCACTTTCATCTAAAGCATTTTTCCACCTTTCAATATATCATGACCTTACCTAATTTTCATTCTTTATTATCAAACTCATTTAAATTCATTTCAACTGATACTCAACAGATTCATGCATGTACAGTGACAACAACCCATTTTTGGTTTTCTCTAAACCAGAATAGAGTATATTTATCAATTTTTCAGCCCTCTTCCATAACTCATTCCAATCTAAAACAGATCCTGTTTCATATTTCTATATGACAAATCTTTTATCTGATTCATTCATCACCAAAACCACACTTCTCGAATCACTTAGGAATAAATTCATGTACCAAATCAACAATAGTAAAACATCATCAAAGTCACTTACTTGATTCAGCAAATAGTTCTGGCAATGAGGATGAATCAAATGTACAGAATGCTGGATAAACAAGATAGTGTTTTGGTGATGGTGTTTTCGGTGGAGAAATAAACAACAGAGGAATGAGAGAGTTGTAGAAATGGTTTTGCTTAACACTGAACTATGTGGCTATTTTGCATGTATCACATCTGTCACTTAAACATGTCTACCACTTATCACCACATATACAAGCCATTTGTCATATAAATATGTTGCCACGTGTCACACTATAATTGGCCCATAAATCAATATTTTTCTAGAATTCACCAAAAATTTCAAAATAGCCTAAACATAGCAAAATTGCCAAATCATATTTTAATCGCATTTAATAACTCAATTATACCTGAAAAACGTGAATGAATGCATGTACAATCATACGAATGTGCTAAAAATGTGCATATCATGTTTAGCTTATGCATGATGTGCATTTTCCTAATTTCTCAATACTTTCTCATAATTCACAATTCTAGCCTTAACATAGGTAAAGGAATGTTACAGTACCTATGGAACAAGATTCAAAGAATTGCTCATATTATGACTGGGGCCCAGTTACTAGGGGAGATTTTAATGCCAAACTTGAAATTGCAGATAAGAGAAGAGGATCTCGAGTACAACCAGTGGTGAATAAACTCTTTCAAGTGTGCATTCAAAGAGCTTGTTTGCATAATCTTGGTCTTGCTGGACCAAGATACAATTGGAGGAGGGGTAATGTGATGGAAAGGATTGATAGGGCTCTTTGTTCTTATCAATGGCAAGAGTTGTTCCATAATATGACTGTATTGCATCTCCCTTTTATTAAGTCTAATCATCGGCCTTTATTGGTCAGCTTTGGTAATCAGACTTCTTCCACTTTAGGGCAGTGTTAGTTTCGCTTTCAATCTACATGGTTAACTTACAAAACTGTTTCATCTTTCGCAAAAACCAATTGGTAACCTGATCATGATGTCTACTGTGGATCTTTGATGGATTTTGCTAGAAAGCTGTAGGGATGGAATGGAATTGAATTTGGAAATATTTTCCAATGCAAAAACAACTTCTGGCAAGACTAAAGGGCATCTAAAGAACCCTTGAAAATCGACAATCTAAAAATCTGAGGGAACTAGAAGTCTTTCTTTAATCAGATCTACAACAAGTTTTATATAAAGAGGAGTTTTTTAGCATCAACAGGCTCAGTGTAAATGAATTTCACATGGTGATTGTAATACTAAATTTTACCATGCAATTACCATGGCAAAAAGAAGAAAGGCTCGAGTTATCTCCCTTAGAGATAATGATGGGAACATGGTTTTAGATCCTAATGCTCTTAAGAATATGGCTAAAGTTTTCATAGAGAAGCTATATAGCAAAGAGGATTTAGGAACATTGGATATTTAGATTAGGGAAGCCTTTCCACCATTACCTAGTGAGGCTACGCTCAAACTGGGATGTCCAGTTCAAGCCGAAGAAGCGAAATATGCTGTCTTTGATATGGATCCTAACAAGGCCCCAGGTTTTGATGGCTTCCATGCTCTCTTTTTCCAAAAACTGTGGGAAATGGTTGGATCATCTCTGATGGATTTTATTTAGCAAGTCTTTAGACTTAAATCTTGGGAATCAGAGTTTAATCAGACTATTCTTATGTTGATTCCTGAGATCCCTTCCCCGATCTCTATTCAGCAATTTCTCCCTATCACTCTTTGTTCGGTAATTTACAAGGTGATTTCCAAAGTCATGGTTAACTGGCTCAAACCTTATTTGAAAGATCTTGTTGCTCCTACTCAATGCAGTTTTATACCTAGGTGTAGGATCACAGACGACATTGTTATTGTTCAGAAAGTTCTTCATACAATGAGAAGGAAAAAGGGCAGCACAGGTTTTATTGCTATTAAGCTGGATATAGAAAAGGCTTATGATCGGTTGAACTGGGAATGTATCCTAGACACTCTTATTGATGGTGGGCTGCCTATGGAACTTGTTAGTCTTATTATGAAATGTACTTCCACAATCTCTATGCAAGTGCGTTGGGGTGGTGATCTCTCAGAAACATTTTCTACGACTCGTGGAATTAGGCAAGGGGATCCTATTTCCCTGTACATCTTTATCTTTGCATGGAGAGATTGAGCCATTCAATTAATAAAGAAGTAGATCACTGGAGATGGAAACCGATTAAATTAAGTCAGGGGCCCCAACTTGTCCCATTTATTCTTTACTGATGATCTAATTCTATTTGTTGAGATTAAAGATGATCGAATTAGCTTCATCCAAGAGATCTTAGATTCTTTTAGCACGGATTCTGGATAAAAGGTAAGCAAGGAAAAGACTTGATGCTATGTTTCAAATAATGTGTCTCGTCCTTTGGCCTATCCTATAAGCAGGAATTTAAGGTTTCAACTCATAAAAAACCTTGGTAAATATCTTGTTCATTTAATTCATGAGCACACTAATAAGTGAACATACTAGTGTATTCTTGACAAGGTACAGTAGTGACTCCAAAGGTGGACATCTAAGCATCTATCCCTAGCAGACAGAGCAACTTTAATTCAATCAATGATTTCAGGTTTGCCTATCTATACAATGCACATTGTTAGACTTCCACGATAGCTTTGTGATGATTTGGAAAAAAATTATACGTACCTTCCTATGGGGATCCAATTCTGATCAAAGAAAATCTAGCTTGGTCAATTGGGATAATATTTGTAAGCCTAAGGAGTCAGGTGGTCTTGGCCTTAGAAGAATTCGATCAAACAATGATGCACTTCTAACAAGACTTAATTGGGCTTTAGTTACTAATCCTCATACTTTATGGGTCCGAGTTTTAAGAGCTAAGTACAAGCTTGATATAAACAACTTGCCTCTTATCCTTAAATCAACTGGGGGATCAATGATTTGACGAAGCGTTGCTTCATTTTTGAAACATGTTTTGAATGGTGTCAAATGGATAGTTGGTAATGGAGCTATTACAAGGTTTTGGTTAGACACCTAGGGTCTTGATTTGGGTCCCCTAATTGTGCTTGCCACAACAATGATTCCAGAGGAGATGATTAATTTACTGGTGAAATTTTTTATAGATGACTATGGTGGATGGAGATGGGAGATATTCCAGGGTTTGTTGCCAGCATCAGTTTGTATGGCTATTGTTGGCATCATTCCCCCCAACAATGATCCTGGTAAAGACAGGATAGTGTGGGGAGCTTCTGAGAATGAGATTTTTTCCACTGCTTCTGCATACACTTTGATTGACAAGAACAATGATCAAGAAGGGGATACCAAATGGAATTTAGTTTAGAAGTGATTAGGACCTCAAAGAATCCTAGCTTTCCTCTGGATCCTTCTAAGAGGAAGGCTTTTATCTAACCAACAAAGATGCATACGACATTTATCTATGGACGATTTATGTCTAAGTTGTGGAGGTAGTGAGACGAACATCCATGTAGTGAGGGATTGTCCTCGCGCTCAGTCTTTAGGTCGTCTTTCCTCAGTCAGTAGCCAATGATAATTTCTTTAGTCAGAGCAAGCAAGACTGGCTTAGAGATAACTTGAAAAACAAGAATGAGTTTTGAATGTTCAGTGATATTCGGTACTACGTGTTGGTTTCTCTGGTTTTGGCACAACAAATGCATTATTGACACAAGTTTCGTGTGGCCTTCTAATCCTCATTTAATTGTCCTTCATTATGTATATTGGGTTTATAAAGCTAGAGTTCTGTTCAACCGTGCTTTGGATAGGATAGGACATCAGAAGGAAAAATTGATGGGCTGGTCGAGACCCCCTCCTTCTTGAGTTAAGCTAAATACTGATGGGGTTTACAAATCCTCTTCTTCCTAAGTTGCAGCAGGTAGTGTCCTGCAGGATAGTTCTAGGGTTTGGTTAGGAGGTTTTACTCATAATATTGGCTTTTGTATATCTGTTTCTGCAAAACTCTGGGGAGTTTTCTCTGGGTTGATGCTTGTATGGGATCTTCGCTATCGACGAATTGAGTAAGAGGTGGACTCCTTAGTTATTAATATCCTCTCATCTTCACAAAACAGACAAAACATGAAGTAATCTTTAGTGCTAGGAATTCAAAACTTGATTGCTAGAGACTAGATTGTGAAACCTTGTCATGTTTATCGGGAAGGAAATGGGTTAGTTGATTGGCTCGCAAACTATGCAAAGTCTTTTAAGGACAGAGTTCAAATTTTTCGGTTGCCTCTTGTGGGCTGTCTTAGTATCCTATTAGAGGATATTATTGGGATCTTTTTCCCTAAACTTGTGGCTTAACACTACTGTATTTTTCTTTCTCTTTTAATTAAAAAAATCAATTCTCTATCTTCCTTTCCTAAAGCAATTTAGAGGGATAAAATTTATATGAAGATGGAAGAATTATTACAAGGATAAACCTTTAGAACTCTAATTCATTTAGTTTAACTCATTTCACAAGTCCTTACAAGAAACCAATATAAACCCATCACATCATAGATTTATATAAATTAAACGTCAATTGTAAGAGATTATAAAATAATTCAGTAGAATCTCGTGAATCTTATATGAATAATGAAAGAGTGTTGTACTATTTAATTAGAATACATAATTATTATTCTTTAAATTTGTAAAATTATAAAACCTGACTACAGAAAATTGAAATATAATTTAACTCATTTCATGTCAATCCCACTAGTTAAACCATATTATAGAT
>JAOQMP010000062.1:21610-37500 GCA_027563575.1 Erythroxylum pedicellare | reverse complement strand
TAATAATTAAATAACATATTAAATTAATATCAAATTAGATTATAATGAATATTTAAAAATAGAAAATTAATATTATTTACAAACTATAAAAGCTGAAAAAACAAAAAATTAAAATTCAATCAAACAAATTCTTTACTAAATTTAGAAATAGGAGATAAAAAATAATAATAAACTACACTATATCGCATAGGAAACAAGGCAATTGCTTCACCCGCACAATTTTATGGGCGTGTGGGTGTGCAAATGCAATGCCCCCGAATTTGCATATGTGGTGGTCCCAGTGTGACCAATGTTTTGTGTGGGGCCTATCAAGTTCTGTTCCAAGAACAAAGCAAAACCAATTGGGTGTACCTCCCATGTGTCACCCTCTATTTGTGGAGAAATCCTTGCGCCTGTGTTTACCTACCCTCTAACAGTTCGTATACTTGTAGCCTTAGACATGGTATCTAGGTAGTACCCTCGTCTGGCTTCTTCTTCTTCTTTTCTTTTCAATTTTTTTAAGCGATACATAGTTATCTCCAAAACACGAGTAGACGCCCGCAAGTTGTGTTAATCTTCCTGAAGTCGTAATAAAATTCTAAATTTTTATTGTACATATCGATGGAACTTCTACCCGTAAGGACCGATTTGCTTCTTCCAATTAGCCAAGAAAAGGAAATTTATGAAGAGCTAACTGTTTCTTAACCAATTTCTTCACTAAAATTTAAATTCATTAAATGCATGGGAGAAATGAACTCGTTCAATTGCTTGGTAAGTTGGATATTTTAGAGTTCTATTCATATCAGAATTGATTGAAGACCAGTGGGACATCTAATGAAGCATTGATGTACAAGCCTTTAATTGTCCTTGGACACAACTGGTCTCAACTACCATAATATTTATATGCCAACTCTTAAATCTCTTGTGCAATTTTTCTTTTAGGTGTCTTTCAGTCTGAGTGAGACCAAGTCCTTCCTACGCCCCATTAGTGGTTGATAGCGTCCCAGTTTGCGGGTTTTTCTAACCTTCCCAAGAGTGAGAAAGGCCTAAAGGACCAGATCATTGGATCCAACATAATAAACCAAAAAGGTGCTTTGATTAGGTTTAGTAAAAAAAACCATTTTTTCCTAGACCATCGATGATCATAATCTAATACACTTAATCTGTATGCCTTAACAATTATTTCAAGCCTCCTCTATAACCCCATTTCAGAAACCTAAAGATATGGGTCCACCACCAAATGATGCAGAAAATGGGTCATTACAAGTACCCCATTTCTTTTCCCCAGCTTACACAACTTTTTTTGAAAATTGAAGAAAAAGGACTAGCAGACGCAGACCCGTATGGCATATGCATATATTATATAATTATATAAATCAACCATCGGCTGCTATGACAAAATATAATTACCTTGACTTTCCGAAGCCTACCCATAGGTCATATTAACCTCATGTGTGTGGATTGGAATTTGCCACCTGGGGTTATCTGAACTAGCACTAATCATGATTAATCATCGAATCTAACGGTCTAAAAAAAGCATAAGCTTTCAATTCATGAGTTGGATTCGTAGAGATTGATAGAAGATTTTCTTACACGGGAAATTTTGACTAAGCTGAAGAGGGACTTTGAATAAGAAAATAAGAGAGCAGGAGGACGAGGAGACAAGGTGGGCCATGATAGGAGTTGTGATGAAGACTTGGGAAAGAGCTTTTGATCTAATAATACACATTAGTATTCGTGGTCGCCAAGTGGGGTTTTACCAAAGTTAACAATTAAATTAGTTGTCTCTCTATCTCTCTCATAGTTAGTAAGATTCGGAAAGATCTCTCCAAAAACGAAAGAACCCATTTTAGTGATATAAACTTCAACGTCAATCACGCAAACATCCTAGACAATCATCCATCATCAGCACGTAATGGTGGGGCTAAACTCATAGTTGTAAGCACCTGAACATTCACTAGTTCATATGTGTTTCAACGTGTAGTTCCAGTGGTATCTGTCTCATCCTGTATACATTATCTCAATATGCAATGTTATAATTATAAAACATATATATAGACACAAGGATTATGCATACTACAGAAATACCTCTTCGAACACTTTCTGGTACAAAATATGGAGATAATTATAGTCTTACCTAAAGAAAGGTTAATACCAAATGAATTTAGTGATTGACTAATCAAGGAAGTTAAAATATCTCTTAATTTTGGGTAAAATATTTAACCTGTATTAATTGTATGAATTGAAGTACTTAAAAAGATTGATTCCCATGTTGACTTTAGTTCACTAAACAAGAGTGCGAGAGAGGAAAGGTTTTGCATGATCACGTGAAACACGAGTATCTAAGGATAGATACGCACGATAAATAGATGGTGACACGTGGGCCATCAAGAAGTGAACAGAGGGTGGGGACATTTGACGGCGTTAGATCTTGAATGTATCTGTTATAGAAGTCTAGGATCTACTGGGGGATACCAGATACTCTTTATGTCTGCATGCATGCTGGTTTTGACTTTGTTAATGCGGAGTGGTGTCGGCTCCTCGGATTGAGTCAGACTCAATTCACCCTTGAGTGGAACAGAAAACATTGGTCCAATGAGGTGATTTCTTACTACAGACCAATCTGGAGATTATATTTTGTAAATGACAAATACTGTATTTAACTAGTTAAACATAACCTAATTATTGTTGAGTTACAGAAGTTGAACTATTAGAAACTATAGCACTACTAAAATTCTGTTGATAATAATCAAAGGAGGCCGTAAAGTAAAGATACGAAAGTATTTTCTGATTTATTAGGTTTTAAATGAAGCTTCATGAGAAGAGGCTCCCGTATGTAGTAAATTTAATTAAATATCTAATTGAGTTATAAAAAAAAAAAACATTGAAAGAAAGAATCAATGGACATGGTTTTAGTAAGTTGCCAGCATTCAAATGAAGTTCTGCAACAACTTTTAAGGTATAAACAAGTAGCCAAGGTCAAGAAGCAAGAGGCAGAACTGGCGTTCTACTTCCCCAGTGAGGATTTCGCATGAGGAAGCCGGAGGAGACAAGGGGAAGATGAAGATTGAAGTATTTCTCATGGGGAACTGGTGTTCGGTTGAAGTTTTCATCTCTCAAGATACATGTATAGGGAAGATGAAGACTCATAATCATTATAATAATGTAAATGAAGCTGGCATGAGCACCACAGTAGAAAGGTAAGTGTCATGAACAAAGTGGTTAAGACTTGTCCGTATGCTGAGTTGCGTATTATTTAGCCAATCCCTCTTTAGTTGATCAAACAAATTTGTTAACCACGAATAGGTTTCCAATTTCTTAACTCAACAACACTTTTCATCATCTCTCAAGTACTGAAAAGCAATTGAAGTGGCCCAGATCATCACAAATTTTCTAACCTAATAGCAATACAAGAGTTTTGATAGAACCCTCCAAGGAATCTCTTTCAATAGTCTTTGCTTTGGTTGGAGAATCATTGTACTTGAGACCAGATCTGTGACTAATAAATACTATTTAGTGTAGGGGGACCATTTAAAAGAGTCTTCTAGTCAACAAATTGAATGGCTCATACGAATTTTGATCTTTAATTCAAGTTTTTGTTTATTATCTAATCATAAAGCTCCCAATCAAATCAATGGACTAATAAACCTCAATCATTTTATGCACATTCTTCCTCGTTAGCATCATCCACCATTTTACTGGATTAATAGAATGAAGATTTTAAACCCCATCCTCGCCATTCCAAAATATTTAAATTAGTGTTGAAGAAGAGGGTTGATGGAACTAAGCAATGGTAATAGGCATTAAGTAATAGAGGAATGCTATTCTATTTGGGTTAACAAACAAGGGGGGATGATTGTTGTGGTTTATCCCTCAAAATGTGCATAGAAAGATTAAATTATATCTGAGAAGTGCAATGCAAATTGCAAAGCCTATAGTTCCTGGAGTGAAATACCATGACAGTCAGTCACACACACTCGTTTCCTATTCACATATTAACGTTAACATAAGACTAAGCACTCCCCTTGCCTTGGGATGTCCGCAACCAGCGAACAAGATCTCTCTTCCTACTCTCACTGTTTATCCAATTTCCTTTCTTCATTACCCTTTCTCTCTCTTTCAATCATCCTTTAAATATCTATATATACCCCACTCATGCAAAACTTCGCCACTTGCGCGTTGTGTTGAGACCGTAAACGCAGTACACCATACATTTCCCACTTTTGCTACTTCTCTGTTCCAGTGAAAACAAAGTTGTTTACTCTGTGTAGGGCTTTAATGGCCGAGCTTGACTATCAAACAAAGCCAACTTCCACAACCACTCGCTTAAAACTCTTTGGCTTCAACGTCTCAGAAGACGAAGACCTCACCGCCGACTCCATCAACAAAGTAGCTTCTTCTTCCAGCTCACCGGACTCCACCTCCTTCCCCTCCGGAGCTACCCCAACCGCCACCTCCGGTGAAAACAGAAAATACGAGTGTCAGTACTGTTGCAGAGAATTTGCCAACTCACAAGCTCTTGGGGGCCACCAAAACGCTCACAAAAAGGAAAGGCAACAACTCAAACGAGCCCAAATGCAGGCCACGAGAAACGCCGCCGCCGCCGCCGTATCGTTCGGCGGAAATCCAATGATCTCCGCCTTCGCTCCTCCGCCCCATCTCTTGGCACCGTCGATGGTTGTCCCGACCGCCGGAGCTCCTCCGTCGTGGGTTTACTTGCCACCTCGTGGAACGCCGCCGTTTCATGTCTCGCATGGGTGTGTTTTTCCCGGAGGTGGAGGCGGCGGTGGCGGTGGCGGGAGGGGTGTGGTTGGGTTACCGTATGGTGGAGGTGTAGGGGATTTCAGTATGTCCAGTGGTGGATCACCGCAGAGTAGGGGTCATCAGAATAGAGTGGAAGGTCACAATGGACCGGCGTCGTTGAGTAGATTCTCGAAAGGGGAAGGTGGACCCACTTTTGACGATGCTTTGGGTTTGGATTTACATCTTAGTCTAGCTCCGGCTGGACCGTGAAATTTGCCCTTTAAGTTACAGCTTCTACATACATATGATGTACATTTCCCTTGTAGTTTATATATTATTTATTTATTTTTCAAATCTGGTGATTGATTACCATTCTTCTTCTTCTTCTTCACGGAAAACTTTAACCTCTTATCCTTAGCAAGGCAATGCACTTTTGAGTCGACCACCAGCAACAACCAATCTATATTCTTATATAATGCTTCTACTTCTCCTTCTGCTCATTTTTCTTTTCCATATAATTACTTTTCATCTACATGTTAAAATTTAGAAATATACATATTCATCCCAACTCCATTATGTCAAGTTTAGTAGCACTATATATAGTTTTGATATAGGGAGAAATTGAGAATGGAGATTTTAAGTAGAAATTTAGGCAGAAGAAGTGGATTGCACAAACATTCAATTATTTTAAGACTTGATTTTATAATCTTTGTCTTCATACTTTTGGCATGTGTAGTTTTCTTTAAGCAGTGGTAATACACATCTGTAACGGATTTTAGGAGAGAAAAAACTAATTTCTGATTATATGTAGATCGATTGCTCTTAAAATTTCTATTCACTTTGTACAACATCTCTGAATATCTGCTACTGGGTTGTAAGTGTATGCCTTTCAAATATATGAGAGTTGCATTGGCCAGAGATGCATAAAGTATTTAATCTTTCGATATGCATCTAATATTACTTATTAAAGGACCATATTTAAGTATAACTTCATATCTGATTTTTTATTATAAATTATAATCAGCCATTTTCAGCATGTTCCTGAGCAATCATTTTTGTTTCCTATTCGACGCAATCCTTTTTATTCCCCTTATAATGGACGAGCTTTAAAACATGCGTTGATCCAGCTATGATCAATGTAAAGTAAGATTTGGACTTTCAGCAGGTGGGTGTCCAAAAGATATAGCAGAAGCTGTTTCCGGTGGAGAAAGTTGCAGGTTTGAAGCTACCTTATTAGTCATAGGTAGCTCATGCAGTTGTTACATCAGGAACTTCCACAGTTTCATGTTTCATTATTTTTCTTCTCGTCCAAATGATTTGGTGTCCAAATTAATTGGAAAAACCAGAACATGATTTAATTTACAGTATTATTTATAAACTGTTAAAGTGAAACATATATACTTATTAGGCATACTCTAATATTCTGACAAATTAAACACAATTATTGTAGTGAATTAATCTCTTATTATTAGACGCAACATATATATGTTTTAAAAGAGTATTATGCGCTTGATGATTATGGATTAATAAGAAGTAGTTTTATTACCATAAATAATTTTGATTGACTAAATGAGTTATTAGTGGTTAGAAATGATATAAACTTCCTAATTATTTTGATTAATTTGTGAGGTCTCGTAAATTCTCTCAAAATTAGCAGTTTGAATCTCTTCTCTTCACCCCAAATTTTCCGGTAAATATTAAAAGAAGTGCAAAATTAGGTCATCTCTAATCACAGAACATGCATGGAATTTGGTAACCATTAAAATTGATTAACCCTTCTTTAATAATGATGCCAATCTCTTCCAATATTGGAAGATCGTGTATTTATTCTCGCTTTGCCCAAAGATATGTACACAATACAACTCCAATGGGCCCTGTCCTGTTGAAAACATAGCATGAGAAAGACAAAAAAGGAACCCAAAATGATTCCTTGGTAGAAAGAATCAGAGGGAAAAAATGAAACATCATTTTGTTTTGAGGAAGGTGAGATATCATTTACGGAAACTCCATCGTCTCCAGAACTCCAACTAACACCTTGATAGCTTTTGTTTGGTGCCTTCTTGTCACCCCTTTGTGGTGATGCAACGTGGGACCACGCACATGCATACCAATTCTTCCACCAGCTGGTTGGATTGGATAATTAAGCTGACATTTCTCTCTAGGTTTCAAGTCAAACAATATGATCTATCGTTGTCTTGCATCTACAAAATGCTGGATCTTTCAACCCATTGGGTTAGTTGCTGTCCAAACATGCAATCACCACAGAAAGAATTTGTTGAAAAAATAGTGAAAGCAGTGAATTATATTGAATATGGGAGGTTCTTTACATATCAGCAACTGGATGCCTTGTAAGTATCATAGGTCTTACGTGTAGTTACTGCAACAAGTAAGGAAACTCTCAAGACATACACTCTTTAAATCTTAACTCTCATACTCATGGGCTTTAATCAACTTTTTAAGCACCTTACAGAACGGTCAATAAAGGGAAGGGATAACCCAAGGCAACACTTTCAAAATGAAACCCTTTTTTCGGTGCAAAGTGTAGATCTTTTACGTGTCAACATATATCGCAAGGTCGGTGCTTTATCTTGTGTATGGTGTATATCGGCTGGTTATACATCCAGCTTTTGAGAGGTGCAAAGATGGTGTCCGATTTTCCTTAGTAGCGTACAACTATTAGAAAGGATATTAAACTGTTTTTGCTTAAATATTAGGTGCATTGTTATTTCTTATCATGCTTTTCGTCTGAAGCAAATAAAAGGTGCAGAAGCACAATCTATATACATTTGAAAACTTGTGCACTTGAAGGAAAGGTGCTTCTTTGTACTTTTTTTTTTTTTTTGGGACATATTGAGTACATTGCATAATACAGCCCTTGGTGGCAGTTGAGGTAGAGCTAAGAAAGTTGAAACTCCATTCCCACAACTTTTGCATTAAACTTAATGCTTGGGACCCAAAACTAACATTTTGCTTCCTATTGATGCCCTAAATTGATGTGGATATGCACTTCCAAACAAACCAATTGAGTCTCTTTCTCGTAAACTTGGTCATCGTAGTGGGTGTCATAATCCAATGAGTTTATTCTATATTATATACATTATGGCCAAAGTTAGGGTTTCAACTATCTTTTCATTCCTTTTCATCCTCATGTTCCAATCAAGTGTTAGCATTGTTTTCATTGCTTCGTCACGGTGATCCAATCAAGACTTTGTCCATTTCTATCTTCTAAGTGGTTTGAGCATACAAACATGATTGAGCCCTCTCATCAAACTCTCTTCAACACCAACCATAACCATGGGACCATGGAATAGTGTTCTCAATAAGGCAAGTGATTATAATTAATCCAATTGCTTCATCCCTTTCACTTAAAAAGAACTTGTTGGAGAAGCTTTCAAAGATGATCTACCCCATTCAACTTACTACTGAATCACAAATATCCCTCAATGGCCTCCAAGGTATTGGTCAAGTAAGAATTTCTATTGCAAGAAAATGATCTTGGGGCATTATTTGGCATGAAGATTTATAATATCTTATCTTCTGTGAAATCGAATTTTAATGCTTTTCTTTTATATCTAATTGACCATTTAAGATAAAAAGGTCAAATAAGTAGGTTATAATAACAAAATACCCGATGTTTCATAGCACTTAAGTTCATAACATTATAAAGGTAAACAATTAACTTCTTAATTAGACGAGTTTAAATTTTAGTGATGTGATGCATACTTTCCAGCTACATAAGAATTGAATTTGTGTGCAATAGTACTAGAAAATAAATAAAAGCATTCTAAAACAATAAAATCATAGTGTATTCCAAAGTAACCTATTTAAACTCTTTTTATTAAATTGACAATTCCATATATTTGAAACAAATTTATGAAGGATAATATATTCAAAGGTATCTAATTTTTTATTTTTTTAATTTAGTGCTTAAGGTTTTAAATTGTTTAATTAAGTAGCCATCCTTTTAAAATCTTAATAATTCAGTTCAAAAGTTTATCTTTGATGATGTGACATATCTATTAAATGTTATATGGATATCCATCTATCAGCCACATCACTAAAAACTAATATTTTGAACTACATTATTAAAATTTTAAAATGTTAGTCACTCAATTAAAAATTTAGAAGTTTGCACACTGAATTGAAAATTTCTCAAAATGTTGAATACTTTAGGATTGATTATTCCTAAAATTTTTATTAATAATACTTCTCCTTTTATTATGTTGATAGATTTAAGTTAATTAAAATGATACTTTTTTGCAATTGTTATGTAAAACGTTTATTAGAAAATTAGATTGCTTGTGAGAATTCCAATTTTCAAAAGTTGATGAATTTTAATGTTCTATTTATTGATAAATATCTCTCTTTTAGATGTAAATGTCAAAAAAGAGTTATACATGTATTGTTGTTATTGTTGTTATTACTGCTGCTGTTATTGTTATTGTTGCTGCTGTTATTCTTATTCTTATTATTATTATTATAAAAATTTATAAAAGTCGACCCTTTTAAAAATCCCCATACTAAACTAAACCTTAATAAATAACCAGCTAACATTCTTCCTTTTGTGGTCTTTGTTGATGTTAACAATACGGGGCTGATCTACTAAACTAATCTATTACATGGTTCAATAACAAAATCCTTTTTATATCATTTGTTACTGAGTGCTAACTCAAATTTTGTTCCAAACAAAATACTGTGTGTTTAATTAGGATTTGCACCTATTTAATGCTAATTAGATACAATCCCTTCAATAATCATGTCATTAATAAATGCTATAAACTTGATTTTATTCTAGTTTTATTTGACATGATGATATGCTCATTCTAATGTTTGTCTTAGTTTTGGATATTCGCACTTACTGGGCTTCAAACTTATCAAACTGGCATACCTTCACTCCAATTTGTTAAATCTCTCTTTTGATGTGGTACAAGAGATATGGTTTTATTTCTTAATACAATATAAACAAAAACCTTGTAATAATCTTTAGTCGGGTTCTTCTTTACATGTGAAATAGAGGTCTCTATTTCACTATTTAGGACTTAGTTTATATAAATGTATATACTTCTGTATGGTTTTAAGTGTTAATCACCTTAATATGTTCCAATGTATTTCTTTTTAGAGTTTCTTAATCTATATATTGCATCTTAAGATGAAATAGTCAAAATACTACATGTCCAAGAAATATTTTATTTATTTTTATGCATATTATGTAATAGAAACCTATGTAAATGAAAAAATAACATTATTCAACAATATATTACTTCCATAATTAAACATGTTTAATTTGTTTTTTAGGCTTAAAAGCGTATTTTGAATCATGTCATTTTTATCATAATATAACTTGAACCCTAAGCTTTTTAGCATTCAATTTTAATCATGAAGTTTTCAAAACTTTCAAAATAGATGATAAGTACATGGAAGATTAAATATAATTAAACTGTCTCTTGTTAAGTGCTACGTTAGTGCTATTATGATATTTTTATTATTTAAAAAATCAATTAGTATGACACGTGAAAGTGAGGCTGACAAATGATTTAAAAATTTTAATATTTTTAATTAATTTACTTATTATATATCTTAACTATATTAGTTAAGTTTTTTTAATTAAAATCCTAATCTAAACTAATTCCTAAGTTATTGTGAAATTTTAATTGAACCCAACCCCCTCTCCTCTCTTTGGTTTAGCTTATTATATTGGATTTGAATTATTGCTTATGAGACTATCGATGTTATGGAGTCATTGTTAGTTCTTATAGAGTAGTATAAACGTGGATTCAACATTTTAAAAGAAAAAGCTTTGGGTATAGTGCAGTTAGTTATTTTTCCACCAGACGAATCGTGAAAAGATTAAAAATCATTGTGGCAATTGGGCTGATAGTTGGTATGACATTGTCGTTTTGGCTAGATTGATATTCTCTTTCTATAAAATTGAATTTAAAGGAAAAGATGCAACCATTTCACGAAAGTCATATGCTAAAGAGAGATATTATGTAGAGAAGAATGGTATTAAGATGTGGATGAATGATAATGATTTTATGAATCTATCTTCTATTTGCAGAGAAACTTTTGAGTTTATGAAAAAGTTTTCGAGTAGGAATGGGGCCGTATTTACATTGAACTAGATGTGATTTTCATGGAATTGATTATTACTCAGGAAGGACTAGTTGATAAGCCAAAGGAGTTTGCAATCAGAGGGATGAATGTTTCATAGCAGGTAGTTACTAATAGTGTATCTATTTTGGATGGCAGTGTTAAACTCATATTCTCAATTGGAAATTCCATTATCTCTAATGTAGTTGAGGTTTTTAACTTTTTTCATATTCAATTATATTTTTCTAGCTTCTATACTATCTAATAACCTCAAATTTTGATGGGATAATTGAACAGGTGATATGTATACTCCTTGTTCCAATATTAATAAGGACCATTGAAGTTCTTGATGACATTGTTTATAGAGTTTTCTTTGCTACAACTAAGATTGCACTCTTTCAAAGATGTCTTTCCTTTTAGATTCAATTAGAGTTTCATATAATTTGAGAATTAGTTTATTGATTTAAATAAGTTAGATTGAAGCTTTTAGTTAAAAACTTAATTAATATAAGGAAGATACAAAATAATTAAACTAATTAAGATATTAATAATTTTAACTTTTTGAAATCAATTAGTAGGCCTCATTATTCCATGTGGCATATATGTAGTAGTTAAACCTACTAGTTAATTTTGAAAAATAATATAAAATACCACGTCAATGATGATGTGGTACTTAATAAATGGAAGTTTAGCTTCATTTAGTTTTTAATCCACTTAAGATCTATTTTGAACATTTTAAAAATGTTAAGGTTGAAAGTGAGCGCTCTGAGACTTTACGATTGAAGTTATATTCTAATAAATATAATAGGGTTCAAAAAACGCTTTTAGTCTAACTGTTTTACTAAAAAACGTTTGATAAGTATAACACCCCTATACGGAACCTACAACCAACCACATATAGGGCAACCAAATTCTTGTACAAACAGTCATGGCATACATTTCTATTTATTTATAAGGACTGTCTTCACACATTTGTCTATTTAATACTGTATATATACATATACATATTACAAAATTTCATATCGCTTTTATCATTTAAGCGTAGTATTGCATCTTTGCATTTACTTGATAGTCTAAAAGCAATATTACCTATAACTTAAATTCTTAGTTACAAACTGTTATATATATAATCATCTTTATTAAAAAAAAAGATACAATCTAAAAGTACATTTACTATTAACAGTTAGCCTTGGTCTCTGCAGATGATCCTTGTACCTCAGTCCTATTACTTGGACCTATACGGATTAACACTCATACTAAGATTGAAAGCTTAGCGTGAAAACACTTAGTTTGGATGACCACTCATAGTAGTCATTTTCCAAGCACACACATTCATAAATATTAAAAAATGTTTAAATAATGAAGAAATAAATAATCAAGGTACATAATGCAAATATGCTTCAATGTATAATTTATATACTGTAAATTCACATTTGTATGCCAAATATTGATATTCAATGCTCATTAATACAAATTATCAATACAACTACTTATCATTATAAATCATCAATACAATTAGTACAAATGCTCATCAACACTAATTATTCATGTAATGCTATATTTCTTATTTATAATTGTTTAATTTACTTTTTGTGTTAGGCCTGCATATTCCCATAGGTGTGGATAATAGGAATTGTAGATATTTGAAGATATTAAACTGTAGATACCCGAAAGTATCGAATTATAGATACTCGAAGGCATCAAAATGTAGAGATACTATAGTCTCAAAATAAAGACACAATTGGTGTCAAACTGTAGCAGTTGCACCGTAACCCTATAGGCATGCCTATCTATCCATCACCAACACAATAAAGCAGGCACTGTAACATTTTCCTTTAATCATTTGCCAATTTCATAATTCGTATATTGACAAATCATATGATATTCATTTGAAATCATGAAATCAGTATTTGAGTTAATACATGCAAGTAATGACTTACCACCATTAGAAGGGTATCAAAATCACACTTGTATAATCATACTATACATATATAAGCAATAAATATGCATATAAATCATTTATATTCTTGTAAATTTCCTTTAGCATACATTAAGATCAATATCAATTTTCAATGTTTAATCACCCAATTCATATATGGTGAGTCATATTTCATTTATTTCTATGTGTTTTTAAAGTTCGATAAACATCCAAAAAGGTTTAGATACGATTCAATAAAAATCAGAAATGAAAACAAACTCAAAATAATGCAAGTTCCTTCCCATTGTGTCCCCTGCCCAAAATTCAGATCTCCACTTGTTTCGAAATTTTCACATGAAAAAAGTTCAAATTAGGTTTTGAAGTCTTCTAGTTATTTTCCTATATGTTTAGTTTCCATTACATTAAAAATAAAGCTATTTTGACTTCTAAATCATGATATATGTGCCAAACATTACAAGCTGCTCCAAAAATAGGAGCAACATCAGATCACCATTTTCAATCTCAAATTCAAGTTTTACTAAGCCAGAATTAGGTCCAAGTATCTTCTATAGATTTTTATTACTATCTTTTAAGTTTCATTTACAATTAAAATTACCCAATTTTGAGGTTTGTAGGTTGAGTTATAGCCAAAATAACGAAACTAGTTCAAGTGAACCTTAGACAGAATTCCACTACACGTTACTCTCTTATCATACTCAACCAATTCCATGCAAAGTAATACCAAAACACCATTTTAGAAACCATTCCATATCCAAATGAATCTTTGTATCCATTTAAACATATACAAGCAAAAATTAAACTAAATGTAGTCCCAAACCTTGAAATCGAGCAATTAGCTCCTCCAGTACTTTTCCTTCTCTTCTCCTTTAACTTTGCTTGATTCACCAACTAGAACCACCATAAATACATATCTCAACCTAAATCCAAACCTTATAATTCTAGCTCTTCACGAGAAAATCAAGAAAAGATAAAGATGAAGAGAAAAACTACTAACTTTTACCTTAATTTCTACCTAGGATTAATTTGATTTCTTACATGCAAAATGGTGTGATGAAGAAGATGAAATGGAGAGAAAATGAGAAGAGGAAAATTTGACATTTAAAACCTTAAATGCATGTCCCTCTCTCCTATCTTACATACCCATTTCATGACACATATGCTTCAATCATATTGGATTTACATGCTTTAATACTATTACACATACTTTAATCCAATTGGTCAATATGTTGACCTTAGGAAAATTACACATTTAGTTCTTCTTCTTCCTTTAATTCCCACATTGGCATATACACATTAGCATATAATCTGATCAATTAATTTCATTCTTATCCATATTTCATATCTAAGTATGTATGTCCATGCCGAAATGAACAAATTACCAGTTTATCCATATCTTTTACATTAAATACTGTTATGTCTCTTATTATGCTTAGATGCACTTAATTCTTTATGTTCACTTCATAATACAACCCTAAACTTGCTATAGTACTTCTAGGGTATATGTTGGGGCCTTAC
Organism: Erythroxylum pedicellare; assembly: GCA_027563575.1. NCBI lineage: Eukaryota > Viridiplantae > Streptophyta > Magnoliopsida > Malpighiales > Erythroxylaceae > Erythroxylum > Erythroxylum pedicellare. The sequence continues at coordinate 23,234 of JAOQMP010000062.1, read as the reverse complement.
AATAGGAATGAAATAATTCTTGAACTTTAAGGATGTAGATAACATCATGTGATTTGCACATAATTCTTATAATTTACCTTAGAGTATTCTCGTTCTTACTTTATGTTATAATAGGTATGACAAATAATAATTTGAGCAAGTCCAATTTGAATCATGTCACCTGAACTTGAGCCCAATCAAGATTCGAGTAGGTTGAAACTTGCCCAAAACCCCACCTTAACCCGACTTTAACTTTTTGGTCTAACCCAACACTCCTATTTAATCTCTGATGTTGAAACCTTGATGCTAATCTCCAACCCAATAAGAATTAGAATCCAAAGCATAAAAGTAGAGATGAAAACTCCAGAAAGATCTAAGGAATTGATTGCTGAAAGAAAGAGAAGTACGAATGTGAAATATTCCAACTTATTCTAAAACTTTCCGAGGCTCACTTAAGGAAATCGCCAAAGAATGGTTAGAGAAAGCAGGAAAAGTCTGAAGAATATTGCTAATTTGAAGACAAAGGCTTGCTGATTTTGACATGGGTTTAGTAAAAGGTTGCATCTTAAATCAGAATGAGTGAAATTAGTATCTGAGGCTAAAGAAAGAATTTAAAAAAACCAAAGATTGAAGAGAAACAAAAAATACAAGAATAAAGAAAAAGAAAAAGGACCAAAAGCAACTAGAGAAGAGAAGAGCAAAACTCTCAACCTTATTAAATATATATAGTGTTAGGCTTTGAGCTAAGTCGGACCTTATAGTCTAACTTTGAACATGGTCTAAAACTCTAAAAATTCAAGTCCATCCTAATCAACTCAACTCAACTCAAGTTTGTTAACTTTGAGTCGGGTCAAATCAAGTTAAATTGAACTTGAACTATTTTTCCAAACCTAATAATAAGGGTGAAACTTTCGCTATTGCGTTTCTCTCTAACAGTTTTTTAATTTAAGAAATCAGGGGTTAGAATTGTGTTAAGAGAGGTTAACTCATTTAAAATTTAAAAAATATTGATCAAAAATAAAATGCATTAAAATTTTATAAATATCAATTTATTTAAATCCATTATTAATAAAGATTTAACTTTAAGTCACTCATCTATCAAAATTTTATGGAATATATAATTAAAAAACTCATAATTGATTAAAAGGTATGGGAACAGTCATTGCCGTTTGGATCATTTCTCGCTAACCTAAAAAAGCCGACGAAGACACTAAACGTACATAGCACATGATAAGAGAGCTATTGAACTTGGACTCCTTGTTTTTTTTTTAACAAAAATGCTAGGACTCCTAATGGTTGTTCTTCAGTGAAAGAATTGTTTTGCCTTGCAAAAGATGACATTTTAGAAGAAACATGCACCTGTACAAGCAAAAGAAAATAATTTGGTGTGCAAGCAAAGGTTTATCTGTACATAATGTATGTTAAAAGAATTGCTTAATCATGTGAAAGATAAACTGTTTCTTTGCAACAAGCTAACAACCATATTCCACTGTAATTAAACTTGCCTAGCACCGTTTTTAATTTTTATTTGAATATTTTAAATTTATTTAAATTAAAATAATATTTTATATATTATGTAAATCTATTTTATTTAATATTTTTATTTAACGTATGTCCCTTTATTTTAATTTTACTTATAGTTTCT
>JAOQMP010000060.1:19837-29861 GCA_027563575.1 Erythroxylum pedicellare | reverse complement strand
TATTATATTAAATTTTATTTATATTTAAAAATAATTTATTTATATTTTTATTTATATAGAAATATATACAAACAAGAATAATTTTTAATATTTTTTTATTAATGAAAATAGAAAATATATAAAAATTATTATTTAATTGTTTTTATATACTTCTATATAAATAAAATAAATATAAAATTTTAAATATAAAATTTTATATTTTATTATTAAATATATAATTTATTATTAATAATATAAAAATATTATTATTAATTATTTAATAAAATGTATTATATTAAATATTACTATATTCTATTTAATATATTAATATTATGATTTGGTCAGAGTTGATATTAAGAAAAATTATTGAGGGTATATTAGGTAGTATGTATTTATTAGTTTACGTTCTATCCTAAACCCCCCGAATCGGAGGTTTTTTATTTTCACTGTTTAAGATGGAATGGAACGTAACATGAAACCCTCCGCTTCCATCTCAGTCCATTCCATTCCGTTATGAAACCTTCAAACAAACGATGGAAGTGTGTTACGTTCCATCCTATCCCATCATTAACCCTCAAACCAAACAGAGCCTTAGTGATATGTAAATTATATGTGTATTGCATGACTTTAAACGTACAAGTTGATCGTTAGCATCCAGACATTGCCAGGTCATCAAGGTAATAGCTTTTCTAAAGCGTACTGTGAGTTAACCTAAATGTTTAAATTCAATTATATGTGCTTTCGTTTGAATTATATGTGTATTGTGGAATGTGTGAACAATTGAATAATGAATGCGGGACTTAGATGTGAAGGATTTGATATATGACATGAGCATATTGAATGAAAATTACTGAAAGCATGATATGTGAATTGATGCATCTCATTACATTGAAATGTATGATCAGATAAAAGAGTTGTGACCAGAGTAGCCAATATGTGGAAAATAGCTTAAACCTCAAGATTATGCACAAAAAGCCACAGGCTCAGATAACAATAAGCCTGGTCTCTACAATGGATACATGATAGTAAATTAGGTTGATAGGCGCTCGGTCACAACAAAGCAAACTAAAAAAGAAATCACATGTGCATTTGCATATACAGTTATACATGTATCATATGAATGATTATGATGAAATTATTTAATTGTTCTGAAATTGTTATATACAATGTTGGTATACAATACTTGTTGAAATATGACAAACTGTGATGTGGTATTCGATACTAGATTTTGTAATATACTTGCTGAATTGGTTTATGTAATTTATTTTGGTGCTCTAACTTGAGTGAGCACGTCAATGATGGTTCACTCACTGAGTTCGCAAAATCATCAAAATTGCAACGTTGATTTTCAGTTCAAGGGAGATCTAGCTTCTAAAGCGATCTAATATAATTCTAGTACTTTTATTTCGGGGGCAAGAATGACTCAAAGGTCTGGTCAGCTGATACCTGTGAACTCTAGATAGATGTCTTTTGTATTAGCATTCCATGTTATGACACCCATTGTCTCTAGTGTGTAATTTTTGTATTGTATGATGTATTAGGATTGAGTTCAAAACTATTGTGTATGGTCTACTTGAATTTGGAATGTTAATGACATATATGACTTACTATGATTATGAAGGAAATAAGTATTTGGAATGCTTAAGTTATATTGATGCCTTAGACCATATTTATATTATTGTTCTAACGTAACATTTCCGTTGAGTATATTCTCGACTATCCGTGGCTATGTTCAAGCATATGCACTATGGGTAATTGTATGTTACATATTGTGTATATCCTTTTGCCATAAGGTGTTTGTTATATTTTTTGATACTTCCCTCATCATTTTGTTTTATTTTGAGAATCCATTTGTTCTTTATAGCTTTGCACATATTAAGGAAGTTAACTAAGTCCCACACTTAGTTTGAGCTTAAAGAAATCATTTCTTCTTTCATTATTAGCATCCATTATTCTTTAGCAGGAACATTAAGAGCCTCATGTATATTCCTTGTCTTATCATCTTCTTGTGGGATAATCATGTGAATTTTCCCTTTTATTTCAAAGCAGCACCAAGGATCCTACCATAATTACTTCAGAGTAAGTGTTGCTAATGAGAAATAAATTTATCAACTTCTTCATTACTCTTAATCAAATTGTATACAATATGTAAACTTATAGTGAAATGCATTCTTAATTTTTCTTAAGATAATTCTTCAAGTTTTAGATTACTCCTACTCGGATAAAATCCCTCTTTATAATTTCCCATAATGGCATCATTACGATCAAAAGTTTCATTTAGAAATATATCTTTTCCTATTTATCCCTATTTTGAAAATTCATTTTCTAAAAATGTGACATCTCATTATTCAAATTGAGTTAGACCTTTATTACTCATTCATCTATGAACACCTACCATTTTGAGTGTTCTGAGTATCAGACAAAGATTCTTCTCTTCCCCCTTTAGGCCTAGTTTCCCATATTTATGAGAGAGATCATAAACATAAGCAACATATCCTCTTGGTTTTTTATGTTCTATATTAAAGTGTTCATAATTGATTTTATGGGTACTCGATTAGGTACATAACTAGCTATAGACAATGTATCACTCTAATAGGTGATTGGTAGATTTTTTGGTGCCATCATGGGCTTAACCATTTCTAGTAATGTTCTATTACATCTTTCCACAATACCATTTTTGTTGTGAGGTTCGTAAAATAGTTAATTATTTTTCTATTCCTTTTTCATCGCATAACATCTTAAACTTGTCAGACAAGTATTATTGTCCTTAATCAATTCTTAATGTTTTTACTTTCCCATCTAATTGAGTCTCTACTAAATTCATATAATTTATAAAATATTTGAATGATTCTAATTTGTGAGAAATCAAATAGACATGACTAGATCGAATATAGTCATCTATAAAAGTGATGAAGTATACATTCATTAGAACACAAATGTCTAACAATGGATAGGCAACCTATGTTCCTTTCTAAATGACTTTCGTGTCATTTTACTGGCTAGAAAATGTTTACAAATAGGTAAATCTACTTGATATAAATCACCTAAGAGGTCTTCTTTCACTAATCGACTTATTCAATTTTGACCAATATAATATAGTCTAGCATGCCACAAATTTGCATAATTATTGGAATTACTAGACAATGTAAGATAAAGAATATCTTTCATTATTATTTGAATGAACAACATACAGAACAATAAAACCATCCAACATAAATCCATGACCATTACAAATATGTCTAAGATCTAAATCCACTCCACCAATGTGGAAATTTACATCAAAACTAAAACTTATAAAAGCAATATAGAGATTAGATTATGTTGAATCTTTAGAGCATACAATACATCATGTAGGATCAGGGATTGGCCATCATGTATGTCTAACTTGTAATTTCCAATCCCTTGTACATTAACCCTTTAGTTATCTCCTATATAAATCCATCATGTTCCATATGAGATTTTACATAATGCCACTAAGGCATCTATGTCCTTCGCTATGTGGTGCGTTACTTCTAGATTTGCAATCCATAAAGGATATGATTCTATTAAAAAAATAGAACAATAGATATTTACAGATAAAATTTTTGTACAATAAGATTATACCTTTTTAGGCTCATTACAATTACAAGCAACACTTTAATTTATTTATGTTTTGCTTTTTAAAAGGATGTTATCCTTTTCCAAGTTAATTCCCCTTTGCCTTCTTAGAGTCTTAAGTATAATGGATATTTTGATTACATTTTTTTCATTTGGATCCACCATGATGTTTACGCTTCCAGTTCATAACTTTATACAAGCTAGAACCAACTATATTTATCTTGGAGAACATCTTAGAGGCTTCAAGATGTTTTAGTATGAAATGGCTCATACCATCTTTCATTGTCTTGATGATTCTATTGTGAGTTAGATGCATCTTCATATACTCATAACACTAAGGTAATGAACGAATCACAACTTGTACTCGATGATCATATGATTGTTTATAACTAACATTACGTAACTCACTTATCAAACATGTGCCTCAAATGCTTTTACATTATATAATCCAATTGTTTCTTATATATGCAAACTTTATAATGAGTTACCTTACTTTGGTCATTAAATTCCCTCCAAAACGTGTAGCTAAAGCAGACCATATTTTCTTAGCAGTTTCATACTTACAAAACTTACGCATGATATCATAATCCATATTGCTTGGCAACGTAATGTGAGCTGATGAGTTTTTTTTCCTCCATATTTCATAAGAATTACAATCCTTTTTGTGTTTGATCGTATTTCCTTCCTTAAGATTGTCCATAGTTATGTTTAATGGATCTATAGCCTCTCACTCCTCTAATCTGTATTGGATTTTCATGTCCCAAATCTCATAATTGTCGCTATTGAATTTCTCACGCTTATTAAGTTCAGTGACAATATTCTCATATGCAACAATCATTATTAAAATTATAAAGTTTTTACAAAAAGAAATAATATACATACACGTCAATGTTATGTTATGCATATATATTCTACGAATATATGGTTTTCAATTATCTACAAAACCGAAAGAGTATATATATTCTCAATTATCATTAACATAACAACTAAATAATCGAAAGAGTATATATATTCTCAATCATCATTAATATGACAACTAAATATAGATGTAAGAAAATTAGAAACTGATAAAATGTAGCATTGAAACTTATCGCTTTTCAGACTCATTTTGTATTTCTATAAGTTAAAAGGACTTCTTAAAAAAGATTTTCTTTTATGCAAAAATCATTTTTGTATATCTGCATGTTTCAAAAGATTGTCATCAGTCCTTTTTAAGTGAACATTATCTCAAATTTATAGACAATGTCAAGATGTTGACTCATTATTAACAGTTAACAATTGAAATGTCACACCTAAATTCATCATGTATCGTTTCGATTTCTGTCGTAATCATTCACATTTTGATTATATGAATATGACAAATGCATTAACTACAATTTTCATACAGCATAATCAGAAGCAGATTGAGCACAATCTTATGTTAACAAGTAGCGTTTAAAAAAAAAAAAAACCGTTGCGTCCACCTTTGAAATTAACCTTATCGCCTAATTCCTCACGTAATCAAATCCATTTATGATTTTATAATTTTGAGTTTCGAAGGGAAGAGTTGACTATTTTATTTTTGTTTAACTCCTACATTTTGTTGCAAAAGCTATCATGATTAGGTCCTAGACATAATAGCCCAATGTGCAATCCAAAACCTAAAACAGAAGGGATTTGTATTGTGCCATTACCAAACCCGCCAAATAGAAGCTAAGAAGCGCTTCGTCTTCTGCTGATCCACTCAAAAGAACAGAAAATTTTCTACGAATAATTTGAATTCTTGTCCTCACCTACGTTAGATTTTAGAATCGCTAAGTTCTAAATTTTACTAACGAATTCATGGCACGTCTCTTTCTCTTTATACAAAGACGGGGCATTTTGTATTTTCTCGTTTCTGGGTCCTTGAATTCCTTCTTTACTTGTGTATAATTGTTGGCGTTGGATTGATTTGCAGGATGACTCGACTGAAGAGCTTGACCCCTTGTTCGATTATAGTCGTGTTCGGCCAATTCATTGCGTATATGTTGATGGTGATGTTTAGTTCTTTAACTTCTCTTTCTTTTGCCTGTTTTTCTTTTTTTCAAGTTCCTGTTGTGGGTTTGAGGACGGTTTTTTGGGTTTTATAGGGGAAGAAAAAGAAAGAAATGCTAGTCTTTTTTTTTATTCGTCTGTTTAAAGCAATTTAAAAATGTTTCTTTGGGTTTATGTGACAGACGACGACAGTCCTGATGAATTACCAACTAAACGTTTGAACACATCTGAGCCTGCTGTAAGATTAAAACTATTCTGACTGACCCTCTGGCGTCTATGTGACCGATTTCAATGTGCAAGTACAGCTGCCTTTACTCTTGATTCACTCCCTTATATCTTCGTTTATTCTGTCAATTAGGTTCAAGTAGTAGATGACGATGTGGAGGTAACTGAAGTCAAGAATTCTGAAAACAAGGATGAGGAGGATTGGCTACCTCCTCCTCCCAAGATCTCAGGTCATTCCCAAGATTTTCTCGGTGAGAACTCAATGATAAAGGAATTGAGGTATACAGCCCTATCTTATTTCTTATGCTTTGGATTTTCATCTTTAGTGTTCTAGATAGTGTTTTTCCAGAATTTAATTTCTCATGTTGAACTTGTTCACATTATGTAATTTTGTCCTTTAATTTTATGTAATCCAGGTTTTTCTTATGAAACGAATAGTGATGTGAAACAGCAAAAGCATTTTCATTACAATGAAATTAAAAACAAATTACTCTAAGCTGTAATTCTAATTATTAGGCATGGATTATGTGCATGTATATCTGATTTTGCAATGCAATACGTATCCAAACTTTTAGAAATTGTTATTGTATCAATATTTTTAATGAAAAGAATTTTATTTTATAACTCATAATGAATACTTGGGAAAATAGGAGTGTCTTTCTGTGGCTTTATATCAAAGAGTTTCCAGCACAATCTTGTAGATAATGCTTGTTATATTTGAGTAGCCCTTCTTTTGGTTAAGAAGGATGGTGTAGCTCCACCGATGCTTAAACTTAGGTGTTTCTTTGCAATTTACTATACAGTGGTGGTACTTTCATATGATACAGCGGCAATTTTGTTTTAAGTGAATGGTCCTTGTATTTTCTTTGTTACAATTTTCCAAACAATGGACTTCTGTGGAAGATTTATTATATTTTGTGATATGCTTTCAAAAAATGTATATTTGACTTTGTAAGTATTCAACAAAGTATTGTAGGCTAGGAGGGGAATGAAATTCACGGGAAACTGATATTGTTGTTGGGATTGTGAGAATTCTCAAAAAATTGGAAGCATGAGGGATAAAAGGGGATAATCTTTATGTCCAGGAAGGTTGATGTTCATGTTTATTACTCATTTAATGATTGATCCAATGTATGTGAAATTGTCTATTGGACTGAAGGTCTTCATCAAATGCTTTCTTGTCCTTGTTCTCACAAGTAATTGTTGCCTCATATTAGTTCTGGATTTCTAAATGGTTTAACCTACCATGCTATTACCTGTAGGTATTGAATATTTCCTTGGTGACACCTAACCCTTCTTGGACATATTTTTCTTATCGGGTTTTTTGGTTCAAAGGTTGTGGTGTTGGAGTCTATTGTGATGTAAATTATGTGATGTTTGCTTTTAAATTGATGAAGTGAAACAAAATATAGGTCACTCAAAGCTGACTTTTGGTTAGTTACTCATGGCTTCATCATTTTCTATATTCATGTGCTCATTTTCCTTTTAGTTCTCTCCTTGTGTTCCTGAGTCACCAACAATTTTTTTTCCTTGAAACATGTATTTAGGCTAAAGAAGCTGGAGTTACAACAGAGTCTTGCAAGATCAGCTGAAGATGTATTGCGAGCTGTGGAGTCGTCTGTTAGAAGAGACCTCTGTAGTTCAATTCAGTCATCTTTGGATGATGCTGCTGAGCAAAAATTGAAGGCTCCTTTAGAAAGAACAAAAATAATTATTTCGTTTCAAGATAAGGACGAGCTCAGACAATTTCGTGTGTACAAGGTATAGATAAGACTTGATTTATTTGCACCAAGGTATATTTTAGACTGGACCTATTATAAGTCCTGATATACTATTATTTGTATTTTGAGCAGTTCACTGCTTGTGGAAAATTATTCTTTATTCCAATGTACACTTTTTCACAGAATCTATACTCACACTGAAGTGTCACTTCATTGAGATAGTAGATTTTGGTGCTTAAGGAACGAGGAACTTTGGAGAATATCATGATTGAAGAATTGGTGCTATCTGCTATGAACAAAGTCAATGATACTTATTTTATGTTCACATCTAAGAAGTAAACTTTTCTGCATTTGATATTACATTTGGTTTTTGCGGAAGTCTATAAACGAGTGATTTTTAGAATTTGTATTAGGCAGCTATAATGCTTTCACTTGTTACTTTAATTTTCCTATGTTTAATTAATGTAGTAATTGAAAGGAATGACCATAATCTGCTCTTGTTTTGTCATTTCTAGCATGAAATGTTCGCAAGGATAAGAGATGGATGTTATACCATTGGGCCCACTGGGAGACATTTTTAACTGTGATTGTTAGTCAATTTGCAGCAGTCACCAATGAAAACTTGATGGGTATACATAATAGCGGTCTCCTTGTTATCTTGTTGATGTTCACATGCTATGTAGTTCTTTGTGTCTCCATAATTTTCTATTGGCAAGTGTACTTTCAACTGCTCTGCTAAGCTATTTGCTTCTTAATAGGATGAGAAGTTCGAACGTATTTTCAAAATGTATGCGGATAAAGTTAAACTTGACATTCAAAGCTTAGGCTTTTCGTTTGATGGGGATATAATCCATTCGGCAGCAACGCCCGATGGCCTTGGGATGGAAGATGATGATATCATTGAAGTGCATGCCAAGAAAAAGTGACTGAGGTATGATATAATACACGGTATATATATTTGGGACCTTTCGAAATCATTGCCTAACAATTGCAATTGGACCAAATCCACATTCTCATGTTTTGGTTAAAAGCAAGACAGTTAGAGATGATAATTTATATTTTTTGTTTTGGAGACCTGGTCACCGGTAAAAAATCCAAAACGGGCTACAATTTTTTACTCGTACCTGGATCACTAATTCATGACTTCTTGAACCATTTTTAAATTTCTCTTTGAAATGGTCTATCAGTGTGTTCAGTGCGGTATTTCCTCAATGTCTTGCATAATTTTGTAACTTATTTCCTCTCTAATTCAGGAACCTGTATCTTCAAGCTCCCCAATTTTGAGTTGCAACTTCTGTTAAAGTTCTTTGTATTGGGCAGTGTTAAAAGAAACCTGATGGCGGTTCTTTTTGGGATTTGATTGGCTCTTTTGATCTAACTTCCCTTTATCTGTATTATAATTTAACTTGGATTTGCTGTGTTTGGCCCTAATTGTGCAGCATCTTTGAATAAAGTTTGTTAGGGTAATGATGGTCACGGGAAATTGGAGGACTTTTCAAGCTTTGATAGGGTAGTTAACAAGGGAAGTAGTTTATATTATTTGCTTGTAATCTACTCAAATTTTATATTAAGAAGACAATTATGTTAGCTATTGATTTCTTGGAAGATATGGGCTGCCAAAGGATATTTGACCTAAAGTGTTGACCAGAGTTATTACTATAATTATTAGAATTGATTGCATTTCTTTGTATACATTTAGGAGTTGATAGCTGTGTTCCAGTAATTGAGAGATTTGATAGCTCTGGAATAGTTTCCTAAATAGACCTAAGCCTTGTGTATATAATCCATAGGATTTCTTTGTAAAAGATATCTCAATTTACTAATAGAAACACTTTTAGTTTCTCTCTGATTTATTTTCTTAATAGTATTAGAGCTCTGTCTGATTTAAAGGCCTAGTTTTTCCTCTCTAATTTAAAAATTTTTTAGCTGTTTTTTGGTCGGAATATTACTCTTGCTAACTTCGTACTTGCCCAAAAATCAAGGTTTTTTTTAATTTCATTGCCTTCCCCATTTGCTTCAGAAGTGACTGGTGACCCCTTGTGTGAAAGATTTGACATCACTAGCATCGTTACACGCTGCAACAGTCCATCAGCCTTTGTCAGGTGTGAGTTCCACACGCCACCCTTCGACCATTTTGCACCTAGGCTTTTAGTCCACTACTGTCGCTGACCCTTGTACATCTTCCGTGTGCTGTTATAACTTCGGTAACTTATCCGGAAATACGTCAGAAGCCTTTGGTTGTCTTTGAATTTCGTCTGTTACTATTGTTGGCAAATTTCTTTGTTTATCCTGAGCAATGTTATGAATACCGTACAGGGTTTGGTATCGGATTGAGTTTTGGAACGGAACTGTATCGGTACCGGTTGGTACCGGATACCGTTTCAATTTTTTTTTTAAATTTATGAAATAGTCCCTAAAATTTTTAAAAATTGCAAAATAGTCCATATTGATATATTATACAGTAGTACTGTATGCTTTACTAGTTTACT
>JAOQMP010000060.1:0-19737 GCA_027563575.1 Erythroxylum pedicellare | reverse complement strand
GCTGCCTGTTGGAATTATGAATTGAAACTTTTATCAGGGAACATTCACTTAAATAAAGAGTTTATAATGATATCATCATTTTTTGGATGTTTTATAGAGATTGGTGATTAAACTGGCACTAGTGGTTTGATGGACTAGCTACCCATCAAGACTTAACACCAAGAAGAGATCTTATGTGTAAATCACCATATAGAGTGAAGCGGTAGATCTAGAAAGAAAAACCAAAATAAGGGGAAAATGATAATTTTATCCTTTATTGTGCGGATGGCTATAATATGGTTCATAATAGAGTTTGTAATTAGACATCTAATTTGAAACATGTTTTCTTAGAATATTTAGTAATTGAAGAGTTTAGCTAATTATCTTTAGTGGAATGACATTTGGTTAATAAGTTAGAATTAATTCTAATGAAATTAAATTAATTCTGAGCTTATTGAAGCTCAAATTATATAAGTTCAATTAGATTGCTCACTTAGCTTATAGGAAAGATAATCAAGCAAAGTAAGAAAAATAAATAGAGGTTACTAGAAAGACAAAAGGAAAGGACCGAATTGGATTCAGAATAATAATACCAGAACAATTTAATTAAGTGATTAAATCTTAAGCTTACATTAATTAATTGTTAATTAGAAGCCCAAAATGAATATTTAAATTGAAACAATATTTGAAATGACAAAAGGAGGGCAAAACTGAAATCTACATTAATGTAAATTTCAATTTTATATAGGTAAATGGACAACTGCACATTTAGCATTGAATTCCTAAATTTAAGGTGCGTTGTTATCGTGCTTGATCATCATTAAGTGATTTAATGGTGTTCTCATTGAATGGTTTAATGGTATTATCATTAAATGGCTTAATGGTTGTCATTTAATGTTGGCATGCAAAAAAACCTATAAACCTTTTAGCATTCATTTGATTAATGAAGAAAGTAGTGCGTTTGTTTCTCTCTCTCCCTTCTTTCATCATTTAACTGAAAATGAGAGTGTCTTATTTTTATTTTTTGTCTTTTCATCTAGCCATATTAAACAAATGAGAATGTCTCATTTATTGGCCTTTCTTTTTTTTTTAATTAAAAGAATGAAGTGGTGCATTAGTTGCACTTCCTTCCCCATCCTTTCTTTCAAGATCTAGGCGAAATTAGGAATGAGAGGGTCACACTTTGATTCTTTTAACTATTTGATCATAAAAGGAAAACATCTACAATATTTCTTCTCCTTTCCCACCAAAGGATCTTGTTAACCAAGTTATCTATGGAGAACAAGTGGTAGATCAGATTGGTTGAGGATACAATAGCAAGGTGAGGACACAATAGCGAGGAGTCAAAGTTGTAGTGAAGGAGTCAGTGAAATTTTGATCATATTCCTATGTTATTTATTTTTCTAATACCGTATCATGTATGGAATAAAACATGTTGATTTGGTTATCATGCTTCCGCTGCATTTTGAGTTTCGAAAAAAGTTTTTGAAATCTACCATTTAGCCAAATCTAGTATGATATTGCTTTTCAATCCAACATTAACGTCATCACAACATTAAAGAACTTAGGGAAGATATATCCCAATGATGAACTCGTAACAAAGATCCTAAGGTCACTACCAAAGGAACAGAGACCAAAGGTGACATATCTAGAAACTATAAAGGATCTTGATACCATCTCACTCAACTAGCTAAGTGTGACACCCAAATACCCCCTGGGAAGATATCTGCATACCACACAAGACAGTACAAACAAACCAAAAAAATTCACAGAAGCATGGCATTCAAAATCTTCCATTGGAAGTAATTAAGAACAAACATACATCATATTATATGCTGAACTTAAAACAAACTTGTTTAAAACTAAAAATTAGCCTGAAAATAGTTATTACAAATTACAACAATTCAAAGTTATACACTTAAGATACAAGCCAACATAAGAGTAAAAATACATGTTTTATCAAAACAACAACTCAGACTCTATTGGCCATTATGGTTGAATTATCCCTGTCCTTATAATCCTCGCTCTGAACCTACACGGGGCAATTCCACCTTGCTAAACATCTAGCTTCGTGAGTAATAACTAATCTATATTAAAGGATTGCCTTAACAATAAATCAAACATAATGCACTTCAGAATAGATTTTATAATTAATAGAATTGCATAACACATGAGTGTATAAACCCTTCATAATCAGAACATAATTTAGTTTATATAAGAATCAAACAAATATCATAATACAAAATTAGATGACTGTTAAATCTATTTATAGAAATGAATAACAACTTATATAGAAGAGACCAAAGTCTTGACACTGAAGTGTCAAAGAAGAGACCAAAGTCTTAACATCGAAGTGTCACATAAGAGACTGAACTCTCAACATCGAAGTGTCAATAATAGAAGACACCGAAGTGCCATTAACAGAAGACACCGAAGTATCAGACACTGAAGCATCACAAAAGTAGCTACAGACCTTTCTAGTCATGCCTATTTACCCACAACTAAGACTTAACAGATTCAAAAATAGAAATGTCTAAAATTCAATTCATATATCAATCAATGTTTTCATACCATATATTCAAGCATATCACATACTTACAATTTTGCAAATCATTCAATGTTCCAAATCAATAGCAAACAAAACAGTCAAAGCAAAACTATCAAAAATTACTTACAAAATTGACATTATAAATTATTTACTAAAGCTCCCTTTTTGCTTATTGCCTCGAAGTCTCGACAATATCTTCAAGTGGTCGCTCTAAGTGTTCCTCGATAACATTTAATACAAACACATATCACTATTGTGCATGATTATAAAATCATTTATGCACATTTATGTATATTGAATGTGTATGATGCATGTTCATGACAAATTTTGGGCTTCTTATCGTTAATCTTGTCACATTATCAATCATATGAAACCATACTAAATTTCTCAATCAAGATTTATTTGACAACCAACTTTTAGGTCCTCTTTGCTCAATTATTCTCATCATGAAGGTGATGTAATTTGATGACACTTCATTCTAGAAGATTTTTTACACAAGTCTTAAGTTTCTAACGATACTAAGACCATTCCAATTAGTTTTGTATACTGAAAGTTTTACTCAAAAGATCTCAGACTGTACTTAAGCTTCATCAAAATTCTTATCTCATTTCAAATTAGATTTTGAAATTATTAGAGGTAGAATTAGAATTTAATCTCTCCATAAAATTTTTATTCTTATGTCTCTAGGTTAATTCAAATTAAGAATCATCCCACTCGGAGCTCTACAGGTCAAGATATAAGTAAAATACCAAAGTATGTTCAGTAAAATTTTACAGTTCATACTATTCCAACAAATTCCCTCACTTTTATTCAATCAATATTTTCCAGTTAAACTCAAAAGGCTACCAATGTTTATGGAGAGGTAGAAAAATGTTTTATAAATCTATTAGTTCAAGTCTCATGTCATTTTGGAGGTCGGATGACAAAGTTATGACAGATGAAGCAAAGGTGTTTAAGGTTGGTCAACCCTTCGGGTGCACCATCGTGCTTAAGTACGATGGTGAACTCCCAATCATACCAGCAAAGTCACTATCGTGCTTAAGCACGATGGTGAATCCCAACATACCAAGCAAAGTCACTGTAGTACTTTTAAACCTCCAAACACAGTCTATTTCTTCCTCTCATCTCACAATCACGACATCCCAACTTTTTCGACAACCATTTTTCCAGAAACTTAACTACAAGTTTCCATCTTCTTCCTCTCTTCCATTTTTCTCTAGATTTCTGACATCTAGCTTATTCATTGAACACATATAACACTTAAACTAATTCTTGTACTTCCATTTGATCTCATCATAACTCATATAAATCAAAACTCTAAGATTCAATAAAAACATCAACAAAAATTCGAATCTCATTTATGCAACTTCCAAATTTTTGCATTTTCTATCTTCTTTCATGTTTAAAAACACAAGTAACTTAGATCATTTCATTATCACATCCTCACCAAAAGCTACATTCCATATCATTAAACTCATTTAAAACCATGTCTACCAATACTTAACAGATTCATGCATGTAAAGTGAAAACAAACTCATGCGTATTTCACATTATCACCGAATTGCTTCATACACCAATCACGCATGTATTCCTTGCTTTTAGAAAAACCACCAGTAGTGAGAGTGAAAAGCAAGGTTCGATGTTGAGGAAAAAACCAAGACAAATCGAAAGACAAACAATGAACTTCATCTTTCTCAACTTGTGATTACATGTTTAATTAACTCATTGACACATGGCCCTATTATATGTGAGCCATTTGTCATCCATAAAGAAGTGCTACAAGTCTAAATAGCATTTGTCTATTTTTCTTAATATTCCAAAATTTCCAAAAAATTCCTAATATTCCCAAAAATTCCAAAATAATGCCATTAGTCTCCGAATTAGTTTTTTGCAATTTAATCACATTTATAAATCCATTTTACCTGAAAATGTCATGAATGCATGTACAATAATTTGTATGTGTCAAAATTGATAAGCACATAATAGCAAAATACTCAATTATGCAAAGCATAAAGTGCACTGAAATTCCTAAATTTTCTAACCCCTAACATGGGGTGTTACAATTTTTACCTCCTTAAGAAATTTTGTCCTCGAAATTCATACCTAATTCGAATAGTTACGGATACTGAGCTTTCATGGCTTTGTCAGGTTCCCATGTTGCTTCCTCAAGTCCATGGTGTTGCCAAAGTACCTTTACTAAAGGTATTTGCTTATTCCTAAGTTGCCTGACTTCTCGAGCTATAATAGAAACTAGCCCTTCTTTATATGACAAATTTAGTTGTACCTAAATTTCTTGCACTATAATTTATGTGTCACATCAGACCGATATCTTCTTAGCATAGAAACGTGGAACACATTATGTAACTTGGTAAATTCTTCGGGAAGAGCCAACTAATAACCTACTGGATTAATTCTTTGAAGAATTTTGTAAGGACTAATGTATCGCAAACTAAGTTTACCCTTCTCAGCAAATTGAAGTACATTCTTCCACGGTGACACTTTCAAGAACACCTTATCACCTACCTGATATTTAATATTCCTTCTTTTTAAATCAACATAAGACTTCTGCCTATCACTGGCAACTTTCAACCTTTGTTGAATAATCTAAATCTTTTCTTCAGTATCTTCTTGCACAGAAAAATCAGACTGTTTACCTACCTGAGTAGCCAAGATAAGTTATTGTAACTTATTATCAGCTCTCTAAGCATCATAAATCTCTTGTTTCAAAGTAGGACTTGCTTTCAACTGAGCTATTAAAGCTCCATCAGATACAAGTTCCCATTCACCTTGCTTAATTAATAATGCTAAAATTGTCTTCCGACTCAAGGCATCAGCCACGATGTTAGCTTTGCCTAGCACAATCTTTAAACAGTTCCAACCAATACCATTGTCTCATATTGAGTTCTTTCTAGGTAAGCAGATATTTCAAACTCTTATGATCTATGAAAATTCTACATCTTTCACCATACAAGTAATACCGCCAAATTTTTAAGGCAAATACTACTGCAGCAAGTTCTAGGTCATATGTAAGGTAATTTTGTTCATGAGATTTTAGTTGCCTAGAGGCATAAGCAACTACTTGTCCATCTTGCATCAAAACATAACCCAAACCATTTCTTAATGCATCAATATACACAACATACTCTTTACTAGAAGTAGGTTGAACCAATACAGGAGCTTTAGAAAGCATACTTTTCAATTGATCAAAACTAATCTGACATCTATCAGAACATTTATACTTCACTTCTTTTTGTAACAGTTTAGTTAAATGGGAAGCTATAAATGAAAACCCCTTCAGAAACTGATGGTAATAACTAGCCAGACCCAGAAAAATTCTCACTTATGTCACATTCCATGGTGACTTCCAGTTAACAATCACTTTTATCTTACTTGGATCAACTCTAATTCCTTTAGAAGAGACAATATGCCCTAGAAATGATAACTCCAGAAGCCAGAAATCACATTTGCTCAGCTTAGCATACAACTGTTTTTCCCACAAAGTTTGTAACACAATTTAGAGGTGGCCAATATGGTTATATTCATTCTTATAATAGACCAAGATATCATCAATAAATACCACTACAAACTGATCGAAATACGCCCTGAACTCTATTCATCAGATCCATAAATGCCACTAGAGCATTAGTTAACTTGAATGGCATTACTAGGAATTCATAATGTCCATAACGGGTGCTAAATGCAGTTTTTGGTATATCCACATCCTTTACCTGAAGATGATAGTATCCTGATCGCAGATCGGTCTTTGAAAACACTCCTGCATTTAACTGATCAAATAAGTCGTCAATCCTTGGCAACAAATACTTATTCTTCACTGTGACTTTATTCAATTTCCTATAATCAATGCACATCTGTAGTGTACCATCTGCTCTAATGGACAGCTGATCTTATCTAATACTCTCTCCACCTTCTCAATTTAGAATTTAGCTCTCTTTGATTCCTCTAAGGATGTCTCAGAAAATTCCACAGCTCCATACTTCCTCAGGTGATCAGTTAGTGCATTAGGTGTTGTCATTTGATACAATAGTGCCATCATATCATGCGACAACTTCACTAAAGCCTCTCCCTGATCTAGAGGAGGTGGCACCTCAGCTTCTTCTCGATTGACACCAGAGGGTCTAGATATTGATAGATAAGTTTGCTCAGGATGATTACTATCAGAATCCTTGTCAACAATTTCACGAGACCCATCCAATTTAATTCTATAAACAAATCATAGGACATCGCATTAGGACAAAACACAACTCACATACTCAAATAGAAGCAATAGTTAAGCACTGGTTAAACAAGAATTGCCTCAACCATGCTTTGATACCAAAAAGGTGTGACACCCAAATACCCATTGGGAGGATATGTGGATGCCATACAAGATAGTACAAACAAACCAAAACATTTTGCGAAAGCATAGCATTTAAAATCTTTCATTATAAGTAATTCAGAACAAACATACATCATATTATACACTGAACTTAAACCAAACTTGTTTCAAACCGAAAATCAACCTAAAAATAGTTATTGTAGCTTACAACAATTCAAAGTTATACATTTTAGATATAAGACAACTTAAGAGCAAAAATACATGTTTTATCAAAACAATAACTCAAACTCCATTGGCCATTATGGTTGAATTGTCCCAGTCCTTATAATCCTCGATCTGAACCTACATGGAACAATCCCACCGTGCTAAGCATATAGCTTAGTGAGTAATAACTAATCTACACTAAAAGATTGCTTTAACAATAAATTAGCATAATGCATTTCAGAGCAAATTTTATAATTAACAAAACTGCATATCACATGAATGTATAAACCCTTCAAAATCAGAAAACAATTTAGTTTATGTCAGAATCAAATAGATATCAGAATACAAAATCAGATAACTACTAAATTCATTTACAGAAGTGGGCAACAGGACTTATACAGAAGATACTGAAATCTCGACACTAAAGTGTCATAGAAGAGACCAAATTCTCGATACTAGAGTGTCACAGAAGAGACCAAAGTCTCGACACTAAAGTGTCAATAATAGAAGACACCGAAGTGCCATTAACAGAAGACACCAAAGTGTCAGACACCAAAATGTCAAAGAAGCAGCTGCATACCCTTCTAGGCATGCCTATTTACCCACAACTAAGACTTAACAGATTCAAAAATAGAAATTTCTGAAATTCAATTCACATATCAATCAATGTTTGCATACCATGTATTCAACCATATCACATTCTTATAGTTTTGCAAATCATTCAATGTTCCAAATCCATAGCAAAAAAAACTATCAAAAATTACTTACAAAATTGATAGTCTAAATTAATTACTAAAAATCCCTTTTTTCTTATTGTCTCGAAGTCCCCGCAATATCTTCAAGTGGTCGCTCTATACATCCCTCTATAACATTTAATACAAACACATATCACTATTTGCATGATTATGAAATTATTTATGCACATTCATGTATATCGAATATGTGTAATGCATGTTCATGGCAAATTTTGGGTTTCTTATAATTAATCTTGTCACATTATCAATCATGTGAAACCATACTAAATTTCTCAATCCAGATTTATTTCACAACCAATTTGCGGGTCCTCTTTGCTCAATTATTCTCATCATTAAGATGAGGAAATTTGATGACACTTCCTTCTAAAAGTTTTTTCACACAAGTCTTAAGTTTCTAATGATACCAAGACCATTCTAGTTGGTTCTATATACTTAAAGTTTTACTCAAAAGATCTCAGACTGTACTTAAGCTTCATCAGAATTCTTATCTCACTTCAAATCAAATTCTAAAATTCTTAGAGCAGAATTAGAATTTAATCTCTTTAGAAAATTTGTATCCCTATGTCTCTAGTTTAATTCAAATCGAGAATGATCCCATTCGGAGCTATACATCAAGATATAAGCAGAATATCGAAGTATGTTCAGTAATATATTCCAGTTCATACTATTCAAATAAATTCCCTCAATTTGATTCAATCAATCATTTAACGTTCAATCCATAAGGCTACCAATTTTTTATAGAGGTAGAAAAAATTGCTAAGAATCTATTGGTTCAAGTCTCATGTCATTTTGAGGTCGGATGACAAAGTTATTGCCAAAAGAAGTAAAGGTATTCAGGATGAGTCAACCCTTCGAGTGCATCATGGTACTTGAGCACCATGGTGAACTCCCAATCATACCAAGAAAGTCACCGTCACGCTTAAGCATGATGGTAACTCCCAACATACCCAGCAAAGTCACTGTAGTGCTTTTAAACCTCCAATCAAAGTCTATTTCTTCCTCTTATCTCACGATCACGACATCCTAACTTTTTCAACAATTATTTTTCCAGAAACTCAATTATAGGTTTGCATCTTCTTCCTCTCTTCCATTTTTCTCTAGATTTCTCACTTCTAGCTTGTTCAGTGAAAAAAATATAACACTTAAACTAATTCTTCTACTTCCACTTCAGCTTATCGTAACTAAAGCAAATCAAAATCCAAGATTCAATAAAAACATCAACAAAAATTCAAATCTCATTCATGCAAATTTTTTCAAAAACACAAGTACTTCAGATCATTTCATTATCACATCCTTACCAAAAGCTACATTCCATATCATTAAACTCATTTAAAACCATTTCTACCAATACTTAACAGATTCATGCATGTACAATGAAAACAAACTTATGCGTATTTCACACTATCACCGAAATGCTTCATACACCAATCATACATGTATTCCTTTCTCAATTGTGAAACATCATCAAACTTATTCAAAGCACTAGAAACTTAAAATTTAACTTACCTTGCTTTTGGAAAAACCACCAATAGTGAGAGTGAAAAGCAAGGTTTGATGTTGAGGAAAAAACCAAGCAAAACCGAAGAACAATCAATGAGCTTCATCTTTCTCAACTTGTGATTACATGTTTAATTAACTCATTGACACATGGCCCCATTGCATGTGAGCCATTTGTCATCCATAAAGAAGTGCTACAAGTCCAAATAGCATTTGTCTTTTTTTTTAATATTCCAAAATTTCCAAAAAAAATCCTAATATTCCCAAAAATTTCGAAATAATCACAGTTGTCTCAAAATGAGTTTTTCGTAATTTAATTTCATTTATAAATCCATTTTACCAAAAAATGGTCATGAATGCATGTACAATAATTTGTATGTGTCAAAATTCATAAGCACAAAACAACGAAATACTCAGTTATGCAAAGCATAAAGTGCACTTAAATTCCTAAATTTTTTAACCCCTAACATAGGGTGTTACACTAAGAGGAAACTTGATGATCCATGAAGTCGAGCTTAAGCGAGGTGAAGGATCCTCATACAAAAGAGGAATGACACTATAAGCAACTGATGAATCAATCATAGATGTAAGCAACACTGAGTTGCAAATAGGTGAAGATGATGAATTCATGGTCTAGAAATATGTCAGCTTCTACAAAAGGAAGCTGATGAAAAACAGAGAAGGCAACAAGAAAACCGGAAACAAAAGGTCCCTACCAAAGGTAGCAGTAGCAATAATAATATATAAAAAATCAAAACATATGCTATCACTACAAGAAGCCTAAGCACACAAGACTAGAATATCCCCTTCTTTTAAAGAACAAAACAGTGGATAGAAAACTCAGGAAGCAAGCAATGCCTTCAGCCTGGTCAAATGAAGAATTTAAAAACTAAGAAGAGGAAGAGCCAGAAAAAGTCAGCAATGTTTGCTTTATAGCTGAATCAAGAGATGATGAAGTATATTATTCTGACTCTGATATTGAAGTTGATGAATTGAGAAATGCATATCGTCAATTGTATGATCAGTACAAAAAAATGACAGTGAATTATTTCAAAGAAATTGAGAAGTCCAAGTACAATGAAACATCCTTGAAAAGTAAGATTAAATCGTTAAAATCTGTGATCGAAAAGATGACAACCAAGAATATTTCTCTTGAAGATGATTATAAGCAAAAGGTTTTTGAAAAGGAAGTTCTGAAAGAAAGATTAGCCCAGTTGGAAAATACTTTGCTTGAGAATGATTATGATAAAGTGAGACAGCTAGAAGAAAAGGTTGTCGCCCTAGAACTTAAGAAAGAGAAATGTACACAAAAGATCTTATCTCTAGAAAAAGCTCTTGCAAAGTTCGTTGATGGAAGGAACAACCTAGATGCACTACTTGGTAGTGGTAAATGCATTTTTGATAAAGCTGGATTAGGTTACAATGTCATATAAGAACTTTGTTAAATCTAATAGTAGCTATAGTCAAAACAGCAAGAACCTGATACATGGTAGAAATTATAACAATCCTCATTCATCTTTTATATGCTTCTACCATAGTAAACATGGTCACATTAGTCATTCTTGTAAATTTCATAAAATGGAGAAATTATCTCAAACATACGTTTGGAGATGAAAAGGTCAAGCTACTAACCTAAAAGGTCCTAGAAAAATGTGGTACCTAAAATGAGATAATACTTCTACATATATGCTTAAAAAGCAGAGACAGGATAAAATCAATGGATAGTTAATTGTGGCTATTCGAGACATATGATAGGTGAAATATCACATTTCAACTACGTTGAAAGAAAAGACAGAGGTAATGTTGTCTTTGCTGATAAAAACAAGGTAAAAGTCACTGGAATTGGTAAAATTGGTGACTTTAACTCTCTTTGTATTGATAATGTTCTTTATGTTGATGGATTAAAACTTAACTTGTTAAATGTAAGTCAATTACGTGATAAGGGTTATAGAGTTACTTTCTATGCATCTCATTGTGAAATTATTAATAATCTTAATAACAGTATTGTATTTGTTGGTCCTAGAAATCATAACATATATTGTGCTTAATTAGAAGATATGTTTTCATAAAATCTCAAGTGATTTGTTTTTATAGAAAAGGATTCTTTTATCTAGCACAGAAGATTTGGACATGCTAGCATAAGCTTTCTATCAAAATTGTCCAAAAATGACTTAGTAAAAAGACTAATGAATTTGAAGTTTGAAAGCAAACAGGTTTGTGAGGCTTATTTAAAAGGTAAACAAATCAAAAGTAGCTTTCCCACAAAATAGTGTGCCTACTAACCAACTGCTTATACTTATGCATATGGATTTATTTGGTCCCACTAGGACTTAAAGTTTTAGTGGTAAACATTAAGGTTTTGTTTTAGTAGATGATTATTCCAGATGTACATGAGTTTATTTCCTATCACATAAGGATGATGTTTTTGAAGTTTTGTAAAAAATTTCAAATTGAAAAAGGATATTGCATACTTCAATTCAAAGCGATTATGGAGGAGAATTTGATAATATAAAGTTTGAAGATTTCTGTGATAATAACGTTATGACACACAACTTTTCATGCCCAAAGACTCCTTAGAAAAATATGGTGGTTGAAAGAAAGAACAAGACTCTCGTTGATATGGGCATAACAATGTTATGTGAAAGTGGTGTACCTCATGGTTACTAGGCAGAAGCCGTGTCAACTGCCTATTACATTTTTTACAGTACTTCATTTTAAATAATGGAAAAGGCAATCGTGGAAAGTTCAATACGAGATTAGATGAAGCCATCTTTCTGAACTATAGTACTGCCAGTAAAGCATTTAGAATTTATAACAAAAGAACAAAGAAGATAGAAGAATTTATACATTTAGTATTAGATGAAGCACTACACTCAACATCAAAAGCTTATTCAAAAGGTGAAGGGCATCCCTTGGATCCTAAAAATACATTGTAGACTCAAACAAAACCTATACTTTAGGAATTACAAGATCAAGAAGGTCCGTCTGAAGCCAAGATAAAGAGGTTCATTTTTCTGAGTAGGAGCCTATACAATAAAGAACACCAAGAGAATGGAGAGGTCTTGATACAAATCAGTACATTCTAGGAGGCCCTTCTAAATTTTAAAAACCAGATCATCCTTTAAGAGCAAATTCGTTACCCTCATCTCACAATTAGAACCAAAGACTGTTAAAGAAGCTCTTACTAATGAAAATTGGGTTTCATCTATGAAAGATGAACAGAATTAGTTTGACAAAAACAAAGTTTGGAATATAGTATCTTGTCCACAAAATAAATCAGTTATTAGAACTCGTTGAGTTTTTCAATACAAACTTGACAAAAATGGTAAGGTGATAAGAAACAAAGCCAGACTTGTAGTTCAAGGATATAATCAATAAGAACGTGTCGATTTTGATGAAACTTATACACCTAATGCTAGACTAGAATCGATTATAATTTTACTTGCCTTCGCATATTATAGAAACTTTAAATTATTCCAAATGGACGTTAAAATTGCCTTCTTAAATGGATATATTAACAAAGAGGTGTTTGTGAAGCAACCTCTAGGCTTTGAATATCCCATCCTAACTACGTGATAAAGTTGACTAAAGCCATGTATGGCCTAAAACAAGCCCCTCGAGTATGGTATGAGAGGTTAAGTAATTTTTTACTTATAAATAACTTTGAAAGAGGAAGGGGGAGTTTGAAATGAACATGATGGGAGAATTATCTTTTTTCAGATTACAAATCAGAAAAACAAACAAAAAAGAACTTCATTAGCAAGACAAATACACAAAGGAACTCATTAAGAAGAATCACTTTGAAAATTCCAAACTTATGGGTACTCCTGTGTACATTAGAACTAAACTTGATAAAGATGAAGAAGGCAAAACTATGGATGAGATAAAGTATAGAGGAATGATCGGGTCACTACTATATCCTACGAGGTCAAGATTAAATATTATGTTTAGTGTATGCCTTTTTGCACGTTTTCAATCAGATCCAAAAAAAAGCCACCTTCAAGCAGTCAAAAGGATTTTTTTATGTCTTCATGAAACTATGGAATTTTAACTATGGTATCCAAAAACTGATTCTTTTAACATAGTTGGCTATTGTGATATAGATTATGCAAGTGATAAAGTCAATCAAAAAGGCATAAGTGGTTACTGTCAGTTTCTTGGCAGATGTTTGGTTTTTTGCTCTTGCAAGAAACAAAATTGCACAACTCTTTCAACAACTGAAGTAGAATATATAGCAACTTCCAACTGTTGTGCTCAAATCTTATGGATGAAGCATCAACTCTAAGATTTCTCTCTGAACTTTAATCATATTCCTATATTTGATGATAATACTAGTGCAATAAATCTTTTAAAAAATCATATGCATCATTCTAGGACTAAGCATATAGAAATCAAGTATCATTTTCTTAGAGATCATGTTCTATATGGAACCATTGATCTTTTTCATGTTAATATTGAAAATCAAGTAGCTAATATTTTCACTAAGCCACTCTGTGAAGATAGATTTTGCGTGTTATGAAAAGAACTTAGTATATGCAGACTATTTGATGTTATTTTTGTATAATTATTTTATGCTACTTCTTTTTTGTAGGATCCTCCTAATTCGAACCTTCAGTAGGCTCCTTCTAGTTTAGAAGTCTCCTCTCAGTTTCAAGACCTCCTCTTAATTTAGTAAGCCCCTTCTAGTTTAGAAGGCCCCTTGGATTTTTAGAAGGATCTTCTCAGTTTGACAAAATAAGGTACATGTGTCCTAAAAAGGAAGGTTTTCATGAGGTTGTTTCAACTTTTTTTGTTTGTTTACATGGGATAAAAGACAAAACAATAACAAGAAAAAAACGCCACTCTAATCTACACACCCTACTAACGAAGGGTTCTGCGATAGAGTGCTCCTTTCAAATCTTGTGGGAGGAAGTCCAAAATGATCATCGATGGCCCCTGGATCAACTGCAGTTCTGGTCTAGATAAAAAGGCATGAGTAGCTAGTTTATCGACACACTGGTTCCCTTCTCGATAAATATACTAAATTTGCACCTCCCATGCACGACGAGTTAACCCTCAGATATCTACCACCAAGGAATTATTATTAGTCATTACTATATTTGACGAAGAAAGAATGCTGATGACCCCTAGAGAATCTACTTCCACAACTATATGTCGATAAACAAGCACCCACGCCAACATTAGGCCTAAATGAACTCCCCAGATTTCAGCTTTTAGAGGCGAGCCCACGCCAAAATTCTAAAGGAATCCACCATACCAACATCCTTGGCAATCCCGAATTAATCCACCAACTTAGCAAGGTTGGACCCTTGTTTCACTGCCCCATCAGTATTTAATTTGACCCAACTAACCATTGGTTTGGTCAAACCCACTAAATTCCCCAACGGAAGGCCCTGTGTCAAAAACAGTCGACATTCTATAGCTCAAGCCTGTATGACCCATCCAATGTAATCCATAACTATGGGAATGTCGTTTGTCAGCCAAATGAAGCCAATCTAAAAAATGCTTCTATTTCACCATTGCCCTAAAAACCAGCAAGCGACTCTAAATATTGTGGCCCACTTGGCTTACTTCCAATGTGATTGTTTCCGAAGGTTGGAAAGAGACCATGTCCCCTCATCTTGGTGAAAAAAGTCCCTATCCACCATTTCATATGGAAACTTGCACTAGAAGGAGTGCACCCTAGGACAATCTCGTATGGCATAAAGGGTGGACTCTTCCTATCCACAGTAGAGACAACTACTATGTGTTGATAGATGCTACGTTACACGTTGTTAATTGGTCAATAATTTCCGCTGAGCCAGAAGCCAAAGGAAGGATCAAATCTGCTGTAGGCCTGCCCATTTCTAGATTAACTCCTAAATCCTGCTAGAAAAAACCAGGGTGCCATGCTCAATTATATCATATACTGAGGCCACGATGAACCTCCGGTGATTTTTTTGCTCTAACTTTTCTACCTCCCTATTAAGCAAGTTAGGATAGATTGTTGCAATAATCATACAAACTGTGGAAGGAAGATAATGTTGGAATAAATTCCATTTCCAGTTGCCAATAGGCTCCTTCTGTTTTTCTATGGCGAGAGGTTTCTTTCTCTTTTTAAACATTAACAAGCTTCAATTGATTAAAAGGTTCCTTTCATTTTTTAGCTTTAATAGGCTCTTATTGATTAACAAGCTCCTATCAATTAATAGGCTGCTTTCTTTTTAAGTGCTAGCAGACTCCTTTCAATAAACAGGATCCTTTTGTTTTCCTCGTTAATAGGATATTTTTGAAAGTTGATAGGACCTTCCTATTTATACACTTATTTTTGCTCAAAAGGATATTATCTTTTTTACAGTATATTGTAGATATTTTTTAAACAATTTACCACCCTCTCTTGTATGTTTTTGTTTTATCAATTATTATGAATATTTAGTCCAAAGTTCCTAGACACATATTTCATAGGTTAATAAGTTAGAACAATTTGATTGATTGTGTTTGTAGTTAAATTCATTTCGTAAAGTTCAATGCCATTTTACCATTATCGTATATGTGTGTGTTACTATTTGATATGTTCGTGTTTCGATTGTTTTGTTTTTGAATGAGGACAAGCAAAAGTTCAAGTATGGGGATGTTGATAGTTGTGGATTGCATGATGTTTTAGTAGGCATTTTAGTATGTTTTAGTGGTTAATTAATTTATTCATATATGTTTAGGTTTAGAATTGTGTTAGTTGGTCAAATATTTTTGTTTTGAGTGTTATATGGGTTAGAGCATGCTATTAAGCTTTAATTTTGTGTATTTGAGGTTTCTTGATGTATTTGTTAGTCTTTAAGCTTAAATATCAAAGAACACAAGAGATTCGAAGGAAGCTCGGATAAAGACCCAGGGTTACGATCGTGATATAATCTTTTTAGGCAAGCCACAATCATGGCCTGGTCTAAAATTGTGATAGATACCCTATCATTAGGCCACGATCATGGTCTAGGGTCCATAGTTGTAGCCTATACGATAGTAGACATGGACCAAATTCTAAAATAAACTTTTCGAGGGATATTTCAGACTTTTTAGGCCCAAGTAAAACCTAGTTTTTATCCTAATTAGAAAAGACTACAGAAGAAGAGGAAAGATCCAAGAAATGAGAAGAGGAGGAGAGAAGGAGGAGAAAGGGAGAGGGAAGAAGAAGGGTTGTTGTTGTTGCTATGTTCCTGACCCTTTCAAATGTTCGTCTTTGTTATTCTCTCTTTTGAATGTATGAGATGGATTTGCGTTTGATGATGATGTTCTAAACTCCTTTTTGGATTTGTTCTTGAATTAATGTTAATATGATTTCTTTTAATCTTAATACATATTATTTGTTGTATTTACATGCTCCGATAACAAATCGAGAGAGTGAACTGATAGCAAAATGATTAAATTAGTTAATAAGAGTTAAACAATCTAATAGATCATGCAAATAATCAAATCGGCAATTTATAAGAAGAGAGATCTCGTGTGATGACCAAATAGTCTATTAAATGGCTTAAGATCTAATTAGATGTATGGAATTTTTGTTAACTAATGTTAAGTTCTGATCATGTGTCTCACATACAATATATATCAAATATAAGTTGTGGAAAATAACATGGAACCTTAAAAACTAGTTCTACTAATACATATAGATATAGAAAACAAAAACATAAAATGTAATATGTTTACATTGCTTTCCAACGATCTCCTTTATTCTTTAATCTTCTTAGCGATGGGTCATCGTAAACCACAATGATCAATGTAGACCATCTCTAATGAAAGTCCACACGAAGATAGAATGATGAAATCTCACTAGCAGATAGCTAGAATTCTTTCTTTGTGCTAGCAAAGATAATAACTCTTGTGAGAGTTAGAGAGAAAAAGAGTATGTGTGTAAGAAAGAACATTTCTTTCACTTGTATCTTACATAAGATGCATAACAATGATCTCTAATTTTTGCACCATTTGGCCTTCCATATCCCCCATCACTAATGAGGAGTTATAGGAAGTCAATAGTTATGAATAGCATGCATTAATGGACGTTTGGGAAGTTAATGGCCAAATTGGCAGCCAACAACACTTATTTCTAATCCATTCCATGCAACATTTTCTACCATGATCACATTATGATACAATCTTGAAACACTCTCTCATATCTTGAATCACCATTTAAAACCATTTTAATCATCCTTCAGATCTCCTATGAGTGTGATATAAGATTCCCAATTATGTTGTCCATTTGAATTAACATTGTATTCAAGCAAGTCAAAAGCAGTATCTAGCAACACGTTTTGACACCCAATTGATCGAAAAGTCAGTGGTTTGACTACGAACCCTTATATATGTAATGTTGCTATGCAATTTGTCCTTTAACCATCTATACCCCACTTGGTTCAGAGTGTGGTCAAAGTGTTAACTGCCATTAGACTGACTACATCACATCTAGTGCAAGTGATATTAGATCTTGTCATGACGATCTCATTACTCTATATATCATTGAAGACTCTCTTCTTGACATATATCTGCTATGTCCAAAGACTCTCGATTAATGAACTTAACAAGAGGTTGTGGCTATCATCTCCTTCTATATAGAGTGTTGAATCCTTTATTTGCTACCTAAATACCTTCGAATACCTCAAGCTGTACCTAATTACCACCCTATGAGTAAACCCTAAAAGGCAACAATGAATGGAGTCAAAGAATATGAATAGTATCCAAGATATCCTTGTACTTGCACCATTGTTACGATGAGACTATCATTGACACTGGAATAGAATATCCATATAATTTTCATAGTAGGTCAATTCAATGTACTTATTACCCTTAGTAAGCATCCACGTGTTAACTCTAAACAAGTCATGTCTACAACTTATGAGATCTACTGCTTGATCCAATTAAGGAGGATAACATGTGCTAATATATTTAGATTAATGATATCCCATCTCATTAATCCTATGATTATGGAAAGTTTAGATACTAATATAATTACATATGATCGGAATCTCATTATCATGATCTCATCATGATTTCCTCCATGCAATGTTTTATATCAAGGAATTTATTAAATCAATTTACGATCAACATCAAACCCATAAATGGATGAACATCGAAATAACAAAAAATGTCATTATTAATCATAAAATGATTTGTGCAATAAGTGCTAAAGGTGATTGCCTTTAGAGCACTTCTCTAACAAACTCCCACTTACTGTAAAGCCAATTACCTTGAGATTTAATACCATAAGTGTGTACATATGAAGCAAAACTCTTTTAGTAAATAGGCTTAATCAATAAATCAGCTATATTCTGATCGATGGTAACTCTCTCTATTTTGACATCATTTCTACCAATGATTTCTCTAATTACATAGTAGGGTCTGAGTACATGTTTGAACTTCTGATGAGACTTTAGTTCCTTCACTTGTGTTGTAGCCCCATTGTTGTCACAATACAACTACACTAGATTAGCAATAATCGGAACCACACCAAGCTCTATAACGAACTTCTTGATCTAAACCACTTCCTTTGCTACTTTTGAAGCTGTAATGTAGTCTGCCTCTGTCATCGAATCTGAAGTCATCTCTTGTTTGGAACTTTTCTAACTGACTGTACCACTATTCAATGTGAATACATATTTAGACTGGGATCTAGAGTCATCCCTATTGGATTGGAAACTGGCATCAGTATGCCCGCTTACTACAAGATCACCTTCTCCATATACCAAGAATACATCCTTAGTTCTTCTTAAGTACTTAAGGATATTCTTGGTAGCCACCCAATAACCCTCAGTAAGTTATGACCAGTATCTACTCGTAACACTCAGAGCAATAATACATCGGGTCTAGTACATAACATAGCATACATGATTGATCCTATAGTCGAAGTATAAAGAATCAAACTCATGCGAGTCCTCTCATCTTGTATCTTTGGACACATAGATTTAGAGAGTGTAATCCCATGTACCATGGGAAGATAACCCTTTTTGAACTACTTTATGGTTAACCTCTGTTAACAGTATCCATCGCCAGTCATAGCTGGCAATATCTTAGCTGTACAATATTGGTTACATGCGCAATCTTTACAGCGTCATCTCCTAGATGTATAAGATCACAACATTACATCTCCAAGGTATATAATATTCGTTGCTTGCATGATCTCATCAGCGTGGATATCTACACAAGATTGTAACAACAGCTCATCAAGAAAACGGTTGCAAGATTATAGGAGAATATTATGTAATTTCAAATATTAGGCGTGATAATAGCTAGGATCAGTTTACATGTAAATGTGTATATATACACTCAGTAGATGAATACAAAAGTAGAGTTGAAACCTCCAATTGAATTCTTATTCATTTACATGGTATCAGAGCCTAATAAGGACTCATCAACTTCCCAACAACCCACAAATTTTCCTTCTTATTCTCCACTCC
>JAOQMP010000059.1:165465-192531 GCA_027563575.1 Erythroxylum pedicellare | reverse complement strand
ATAAACGTAAAGATGAGTTTATAGATATTGTGAGAATTATGTGTAAAACATAAGGGTAAAAGTCACTAAAAAATAGACTTATTACTTGATTTGAAAAACTTATCCGAAAAAGTCATTTAAGGAACATTTTTTAGAAGCTTCAAATTCGAGTTTCTTAAATAATTTTATTTTGATTGCCAAAAAAGTCATATCTATTAACGAAGTACTTTTTTTATTTTACAATTAAACACTAATTTTTCTTAAAAACAAATTTGTACTAAAAAAAGTACTTATTAACTTTCCAAAAGCTCGTCCAAAGAATCCCTTAAAGTGAACCAAATCTACAATGGATCATAAAGCCTAACTTGTTAAAGGCATTTAAGAAGGGTGAGGTCAAAAACAAGATTAGCCCTGTATTAAATTAGAGACCAAGTCCAAGAAAGCTAAGAAGGTCCACTCAATTTATAATATAAAGTCTTAAAACAAGCATAAAAAAAAAAGAAAGAGAGAAAATTTATAATTTGTTAAACTAAATTATAACTAATAATTATATTAACAAAAAAAACACACATATTGTATACGATGCCTAATTAACTTGAAATTATATATTTAAATTTATAATAATAACAACAAATTATCAAAATTTGCGGTGAAAGACGTGATCTGGAGGGATATGTAATTTTACTCCTACTTAATAAAAATTGTGTTTCTAAATTAATAATTGATAATATTCTAAGTTAACTTCTTTTAATTAAAAGAAAGATAAGGGGCAATTAGCAATTAACCAAAAAGGTGGGAAAAAGTTTAAAATAAAATTAATTAGGGATTTGAATTTTT
Organism: Erythroxylum pedicellare; assembly: GCA_027563575.1. NCBI lineage: Eukaryota > Viridiplantae > Streptophyta > Magnoliopsida > Malpighiales > Erythroxylaceae > Erythroxylum > Erythroxylum pedicellare. The sequence goes on along the minus strand of JAOQMP010000059.1, from coordinate 191,715 downwards.
GGAGAGAAAAATAAAAATATTCAAAAACCACCCTCGAGTTCCTCTACCCACACTAAGCCCCCCCCCCTTTTTTTTTTGTCCTTTTCTTCTAAAGCCGTTCTACCTCTAGTTCTCTTCCCTCCTTTCTCTCTCTCTCTCTCTTCGCTCTCTCTCTCTAACAAAAACCCTAACCCTAAAACCCCACTTTAATTACCTAACGCAGACCCGTCTGCTTATTCAAGTGTACAATAGATTGTGTTACTTAAGGGTGTGCGTGAGTGTGGGCTATTTAGAAATGGTCGCGGGTACTAGTAGTCTTATTAGTAGTACAGGGACTCAATTTCAGGCTCAGCCACAGACCCATACACTGTCGGCGAGGGTGAGGAAAACGATTCAATCAATCAAAGAAATCGTCGGGGATTTCTCGGATGCTGATATCTACATGTCCCTTAAAGAGTCCAACATGGATCCTAATGAAACCACCCAGAAGTTGCTTAATCAAGGTCCGGTCTTTGTTGCCATCACTGGTTTGTTTTTCGTTTTGGGTTTTGGGTTTTGGTCTTTGGTTGTTGGTTGGTTAGCGGTTTGTTTCTTTTTTCTTTTTGTTTTGCTTCAAAATTTGGAGAATTTGTCCAAATGTGGAAGATTTAGGCTTTAATTTTTCCTTTTAGGTGGTTTAATTGTGTGGGGTTTAATTCATTTACAATCTTGAAGTGTTTTGAGTGAATGCATTCGTTGCTTTGTATTGAATTTGAATTTGAAGATGAGAATTCACCGACACATTAAGACTTCGAGGTTTGTGTTGGATTTTGTTGTCATATGTTCACTTTATGTTTCTCTATTGGACGATCAGTGTTCAACTTTAGTACCGATTCTTATGGCCGCAAGTTGGCACCAGCTTGGTCTTTATGGTTTTCTTTATTCTTTTTGGAGATTTTCTACTGATTTCGTCCTTTTCTTATCGTGCTGGTTAGTTTAACTTTTCTTACATTCTTTTTCAAAAAAAAGCGGCTTCCCATATCGCTATGCTTGCTTAGATTCTTTTGAATGGAGCGATGCTGGAGAATAGAAAACCAGGAAACAGTGCAATGTGGTATTTTTTAAATCTATTTTTGAAATTAAGGGATATCCTACTTTGTTGTAACCTTAAGCATATAATGTGCTTTTTATGTTGTATTTGGTGGTTCTGATCTACCTGTGAGGGATCATTTTGTTGTAATAAAGGATTGGTTGTGCCCCGTTTTGCTTATTCCTTGGGCTGGCAGGGGTATGTTGCAATGATGCTGTGGCCTTTGGCTTAACATTCTTCTTGCTGGACTTGTATCAGTAGGCCTAGTGGATTTGCTCCTGGTTGTGTGTCTAGGGAAGAGGCTATCTGAGTTCATAATTTCAAATTAGTTCCTTTGTATAAAAGCATAGGTCGGCAGACTGGTGGGTGATGAAATGTTACTGCTTTTAGCCTTCCAAAAATTTTGCGTTCATGGTCTTAAGCTCATTAAGTTTTTCATCTTCTTTCTTAGGGATTTGTTTTGAATATTTTGCTCTCCTCATATACTCTCTTTTAACTATTTTTTCTTAATAAGTTTTTATTAGTTAACTATGTTTGAATGAACCTTTTCTTATTCGATTTTCTCTTCATAATGGTTTTATCAGATCCATTTCATGAGGTAAAGAGAAAAAGAGACAAGAAGAAAGAGGTGTGTGCTTTTTTCTTATCATTTCCCATTATGGGTGTGCGCTCTTCAGTTTTTAGCCCTTGGAAATTTTGCATTTGACTATGATATCAAATCTTATTATGATTGTAGCCATTCTTCTATAAAATGTGAACAGTTACTTAGAAGGTTTTCCTTTCTGACGCCTCTTGATTTTCTTCGTTCTTTGAAACTAACAAGATTGGGCTGACTTCTACCATATTTGTTTGAGTTTTAGACTTGACATTTTTTGCCCTGTTTCTATATGCTATGTTTGTGCTTGAGTTGATTTCCTAGGATCTAATTTAACTTTAAATTCCTGGATTTGTATGCTTATCGAAACAGAATACAGGTTACAACAGTCCTGTAGATGTAAAGAAACAACCTGAGAATATTGGTCAAGGAATGAAACCTCGTGCAATCTCTGATCGTAATGCTCGACGAGGTGGCTATGCTCGAACTTCTTTGGCTTCTAACGGAGGAATCAGTAGGGAGTTCCGTGTAGTTAGAGATAACAGAGTTAACCACAATGCAGATAGTTTGAATCCTGTTTTTCTGCAAGCTCCAACATCTTCCAACGAACGAGGTGTTGCAAACATTGTGGAAAAGGGGTATGCCTAATGTGTTTCTAGATTGTGGTCATTTCATTTAACTATGGTTTGGATTTTCAAGACAAGGTAGATAAAATAAAGATGATGCTATAAATTATGACAGGAAGGACACTTGGTCAATAGTTGATTCACTAAGAGGAAGCTAGAACGAAAAGTTTGGATTTTGTTCCTGCTGTATATTACAAGTTGATCGTTTCCACTTATGTTGGATTTCAGTAAAGGTTTTCTATTATCATGTTGAGAAAGGCTGAGCAATTTTATCATCACCTTTCTTTTTGCAGCTTAACAGGAACTTCAAGCTATGTAAAGCACTCTGATGCACGAAGTTCATATGAATTTTCTAATGGGCATCATAATTTGCAAGCTAGACATGCCAGAGATGTTCATGCTAGTGCGAATGAAAGGAAAATAGTTTCAGAGGAGAAGCAGACTGTTATTTCCAACGCAGCTTCGGGGTTACAAGTAGTGAAACCCAGTAATTCTCAACACCATCCTGCTGCTCTTGCATCAAGCAATTCTGTTGTAGGAGTGTATTCCTCTTCTACAGATCCTGTGCATGTGCCATCTCCTGAATCTCGACCATCTGCTGCTGTTGGAGCTATTAAGCGTGAAGTTGGGGTAGTGGGTGGGCGTAGGCAGTCTTTTGAAACTGCCATTAAGGACATTTCTGCATCAGTCAGTTCATTCTCCAACTCAGTTTTGGGAAGGGATGGTTCTGTGTCAGAATCATTTCGACATTTTCCTGCGGTTTCTAAGACTAATCAAGTTGGTCAAACTAGTGCAACTGAACCTGTTATGCCTAGCATTACTGTAAGCAGATCGTTCTTAAGCAATCAATATAACAGCAGGCCACACCAAACTGTTGGTCATCAAAAAGGTAATACTTGTGGAACATTTGTTAATTTTAGTGGTCATTTGATGAGAGAAGAATCGAATTGGCTATTAATCATGGAAACGTGGACGAGTAAAATTGCACCTGTTATCTTGTTTGATAAGGGGAGATTTTAGGTAGTTTGACTATTGTGTTAATGATTTTTATGTTCACAGTTTCAAGGATTGATTCTTATTCATGGAAATAACATCCAAATGTGCATGCAGCTCCACAGCAAAATAAAGAATGGAAACCAAAATCCAACCAAAAATCAAGTGCTATCATTTCTGGATTGATTGGGACTCCTACGAAATCTAATTCACCTTCTGCTGATAATGGTAAGGAATTGGAATCAGATGCAGCTGATTTACAGGATAAACTTTCACGAGTCAGTATCCATGGAAACCAGAATGTCATAATAGCAGAACATATTCGAGTCCCTGAGAATGATCGATGCAAGCTGACATTTGGCAGTCTTGGATTGGACTTTGATTCCTCTAAGAATTTTGGTTCTGAGTTTCAGTCAGGTGGAGTCGCGGAAGAATCAAATGGAGAATCAGCTGAAAGGTTTGTTTCTGTTTTACATGTTTTCATGTTTTGTTGTCGAATAATTTGGGAACTAAACTTGTTTGGACAAGGTAAATACGTGGCTATGTAGTAATTGAATATCCAAATGATATATGCTAAAAATGGAACAGTAATGCTGGTGGCAGTTTTAATGTGTCTGCTAAGGAATCGAGTGATGAGGCTTCTGGCAGCAAGCAGACAGATTTGCTGGACGATAAAGTAAGAAACTCAGAATCTGATTCTCCAGCATCAGTTATGGTGTCTGAGAACCAATTGCCTGATAATCCTTCAAGTCCTCCAAACATAGACAGTTACTCTGAAATTGGTCTGGTTGGTGACAACAGTCCATCTTATACTCCATCAGAGCCACAGCAGCAGCAAGGTCATCCTGAAATGTCAAGCTTTTCGGTAAGTCCATCATTCTATTAACCAAATATGTGAAAAGCTTTAGATTCTCATGCAAGTCTGTGGAACAAGTATTTGAAGGTTTCTAGTCATTGTTGAAATGTAGTTTTCTGAAATAGAATTATATTGGTTCTATTTTAGCTATGTGCTAACATGCAATGATGTTCAAGCAGGGCTATGATTCCCAGACAGGTTATGATATGTCATACTTCAGACCCGCAATTGACGAAGCCGTACGTGGACAGGGTCTACCTTCTCCACAGGAGGTAAGTTGTCATGCCATGTTTTGGTTGGATGCATGTTAAAGCCTTACTGAGTAACCTTTATGACTCACAAAATGTGGGATACAATCGAATAGATATGTGAAAATTTTGCAGTATTGCGTGCATACTTCACTCCATCTTAGGATATCACGCTATACCGTGCACTGGTTGCTTGTTTAATCTACTTTTTTGTTTATGTTTGAAAACATTCCGAGTTCTGTCCTTGATACCTTGAACTCAAGGTTCATCTATGTACCGTGTGCCAAGTTTATGTTCATTGTCAATGCAGGCCTTAACGCCACATACTGCAAATGGCATGTCTGCATCAGTTCCCATGATACAACAACAACAGCAGCCACCAATGGCCCAGATGTACCAGCAAGTTCATGTTTCACATTTTCCTAATATTATGCCTTATCGTCAGTTCCTTTCTCCAGTTTATGTTCCACAGATGGCCATGCCTGGCTATTCTAGCAACCCTGCATATCCACATCCATCAAATGGGAACAGTTACTTGCTCATGCCTGGAGGTGGTTCACATCTGAGTGCGAATGGCCTTAAATATGGAATCCAGCAGTTCAAGCCAGTGCCTGGCAATAATCCTGGTTTTGGAAATTTTACCAGTCCACCTGGTTATGCCATCAATGCTCCTGGTGTGGTTGGAAATGCAACTGGCCTTGAAGACTCTTCTCGGATCAAATACAAGGAGGGCAGTCTATATGTTCCTAATCCCCAGGTAGCAGCAAATGAAATATTTCTTAATTTTACTCAATGATTTTATCCTAACATGTAGGGGTAAGGCTGCATACTATTAGACCTTTTTAGATTATGCATTTCAGCTTGACTCTCACTAGGTGTTATTGTTATATTATTTGGTTATATTATTTGCTTTAATACATAGAAAAAGAGGCAATATTAGATGATGCCTTTAGTTATTGCTGGTTCATTTTCTCTTAATGTTGTTGTTTCTTAATTATTTCGTTTGTGATTCCATTGATTACAAAAATAAGAACGTCTTTATAAAATTGTCGCTAAGATGTAGGTTTTGGAGAGATCCCTTATCCTTAATTAATAAAGAGACTGTTATCGATAGGCTGGGAATTTTTTTTTTTTCAAACGGTTTTGTGATTCCCCTGCCTCTGTGCACACTTATATCACCAGATTGGTCAAAGACACCATTGTTTTAAGGTCTGTAATGGAGTCTCTTACTTGATTACGACTTAATACAGATAAATTGAATTTGACTTGGCTTTTGAATGGCAGGCTGAGACATCTGATCTTTGGATTCAGAATCCAAGAGAACTTTCAGGCTTGCAGTCTGCTCCATACTACAATGTCCCGGGGCAAACTCCTCATCCCACTTATTTGCCATCCCATGCTGCTGGTCACACTTCCTTCAATGCAGCTGCAGCACAATCTCAACACATGCAGTTCCAAGGTTTATATCCGCCACCTCCACAACCTGCTGCCATGGCAAGTCCACACCATTTAGGCCCTGTTATGGGTGGTAATGTTGGAGTAGGGGTTGCTCCGGCAGCTCCGGGGGCTCAAGTTGGTGCATACCAGCCTCAGTTGGGTCATCTGAGCTGGACATCGAATTTCTAATCAAATGTCACATAATCCCCTTGTTTTAAAGGGATGCAAGTAGTTTACAGAGTTTTCTTTGTGAAATGAGTAAAACCCAAATCTTTTTTGTTCAATGCTATCTGGTGTTTCTGCTTCCAATGATTATAGTCATTTACCTCCTTTACGTTAACAACATCAGAAAAACAATTAAAACTTGTTCCAATTCCCGACGATATCTGATTTTCCATGCCTGAGAACACAATTACCAACACTTCATTAAAGAGTCTCCTATGCTAGAGTCCTTACCCTTCAGTGTTTTGTAATAGAAAGAAGGAAAAAGATAAAGGTAAGGCGTCCTTCTTATGTCTTTGTACTCTTTAAGAGGCATTTGGTTTCTCGGGATTGCCAATTCATTGCTTTTCATTTTTCATGCATGATCCGTGTAGGCTTGTATTCCCATGCCTTACTTTATCCAAAGCAGTTCACCGTACATTCTTTCGTGCCCTGTTCAGCTCTTTTTTTGTCTTTGCATGATAAAGGCAAGGCATCCTTTTTGTGTCTTTAATCTGTGGACTTTGCCTGTCATTTATAGCATGAAGTGTCACCTTTGGGCTTTGAAAGAAAGTACATACACTCGTCGCAAATTTTTAAAACACGAACTAAAACTGTACGTTAAACGTTAATGAATAGTTAACTTCGTACCTCGTTTGCAGTTTAACGTCCTCTAGATTGAAGTGGGAGGGAGCGTCGTGGATTTAGAAGTTGGCTGTTTCACCATGTTTAAGCTCAAACCCAAGCTTTTAACAACCAAAACATTATCAAATGACGTAAGAAAAGAGAGAAATAAGGTGGCGAGACAATGTGGGCACCTTCAGGACCTGACTCCTTCCCCTCCGGGGGACCATGATGTCTGAAGTAATCAGGTCTGACAAGGTTGTGGCTTTCCACTGAAATGCCTTCATAATGGAAATCTAAGTGGATGAAGTGAAGCCATTGCCTGCTCCTCCAAGCTTAAGCTTAAGAAGCATTCCCGTCATTTCAGCGATAATTTTTGGCTGTGTAACAACACCCTTTGCCTCAAGTCATCCAAATCTGTCATAGGAACTTGATTTAAGGTTGTTTTACTGTTAACTCTTTTTAAACATTAGTAGAATTTGTACTAACACAAAATAATTTGTAAATTATGCATTTTTTGATAAATTATTTAATAAGTTAGTAGTTTAATACCCATTTAAATAATATTTGTAATTTTATAATATATTTGTAATTTTTGATTAAACATTAAAAATAATAATAAGCAAGTGAGTCTTGAAATAATTAATAAAATTGTTCTTTTGTGACTGTAACCTCACAATCTCTTTAAAATAATACGAAACAAAAGTTGTATACATTACAATCCCGTCAAGACTCTCGTAAGAAAAAAAAAAGGTTATGTAAGTTGCCTTTATTAAAAATTAATAATACATCAAAATGGCAAAAGCAATCTAAGGTCTGGATTGAAGCTAATGGTGAGTGGGTGTCCCACTGTTGAATGAAGATACAGCAGAAATGAAAATGATAGCAGAATGGTCCTCATGAACCATGATTTTGAAAGCACAGGATTTGGGGGTTCTTAGTTTAGCGTGTGTCACAGGTATAGTCACCTTTAGGTCCAATTTGATGATAGGGGTACACCCACCGTGGAACACACCACATCAAGCATCTTTTCAAAGTCTAATTCTATTATCCTTCCATCAGTTTCAAGACTAGCTGCACTTTGAACTTATGAAAGCTATAGTACTTAGCTCCCATATTCTTAGAATTAAGCAGGGAGGTGTACTGAATCAATTCAAGTTTGATCTGTTTGTATCAATTATATATAGAACTTATATGGATAATAACACTGTGATTCGAAATTAGTTCAAACTTATTAGGACCGTTGCAAAATAATGTCATTTTAATTAATTATACTTAAATCAAAATTCGATTTATTGACACTAGACCCAGCTAAGCTTTAAAGGGCAACACTAATAGTGTATATGCTTGTTTCTTTCCCACTAATGTTGTGGCTATATTCTATGGACCTATAAATACATTGAGACAATGTTCACTTATGTGCTAGGAAACACTAGCTTGTGTTACATCAACTCCACCGAGAACATGTTTTGGATTCTTTCTTTGTGTGGTATGATGATAGTGGGGAAATGGGTAAGGCACTTTTTCTTAGTTAGAGCTTATCAATTTCCTGGTCGAGTCATTCCATGATCTTAAAGGAATCTCCCCTTCCACTTCACTTTAAATCACTTCTCCTGATCCATGACCTTCAGGAATCTCACAGCTCTTTTACAACTCCAAACAGTTGCCGAAACTTAAAACAAGCATACAATCTAATCAAGCCTAGGCCTAGAGGGAGTGACCGACTTTTCCAAATCGTATTGCCAAGTGTTAGAACGACAATTATTTAGCAAAGGAATCTAAGAGCAATCATGGCATTTACTACTACTGTTGCTCATTGTTAATGGCCGCCTTGTGAATGTACTTCATTCCAATAAGAGTTCATATGACATGTAAAGTTTAGTAGAAGCCTGGATTGATTTAGTTTTGGGTTAGACTTAGGGAATATTATATACACTCAATAATATAAAAAAGTTTACCAAAAGCTTGATTAGATGTGCTAAATCAACTAATAAAATTCGATTTTTATCTTGCCATTGAATTAAATACTAATACTATATAATATCGTATAGTATTGTCGAAATCAATATTTTAAAAATGGATCTAAAGTTCAAATAGTAAGTTAAAAGGTTTAAAATTTAAAAGATTCAATTGTTATTAGATTGTCATAAAATTGCTAAAGATTGAGGAAAATTAAAGAATTTTAAATATAATTGAAAGAAATTGTCATTACTTATCGGAAAATTTAAAATTTAATTAAAAAAAGATTATTAAATGAAAATTAATTATTTTATTTTATTTTATAAGAATTTATTAATTTACTAAAATTGACTAATTTTTAACTATAAGAATAAATCGAATCGAAAAATTAAACGGTTGAATCGATTGAACCTTTTGAGCTTTTAAATCATAAGTCTAAGTCTCTGTTTGGTCGAGTTTATTTCAGTAGAGCTTTTTCCTGTAGATATTTTCTGAGAAGCATTTTCGAAGAAGCTAGTTGATTGTTTGACTGTCATTTAAAAAAGAGCTTCATACAGTAGACTGTTTGGCAATATAAAAATAGAAATTATTTTTAATTTTAACTATATTTTATTTTGTAATAAAAATTATTTATATATATATATATATTATTTAAAGTATATTAAACAATACGCGAAGCACAATATATTAATTATTATATAATTTTAAATTATATGAAACATAAATGAAAATATATCTAACCAAATCTTTTATATGGATTATAACATAAGTAAAACTAATATAAAAAATAAATATTAAAACATATAAAAAGTCAAACAATATTATATAAATGCCAAAATAAATATTCAAGTTAAGTAAATAGTTAAATATATAATAAATTATGCATTTTATTATAATAGATAAGATGAGTTTGCAAGATAAACGTGAAGATGAGTTTGTGGGATTGTGGGAATTGTGTGTAAAACATAAGGACAAAAGGGACTAAAAAATAGGCTCATTAATTGATCTGAAAAATTTACCCGAAAAAGCTATTTGAGAAACTTTTTTAAAAGCTCCAAATTTGAGCTTTTTAAAAAGTTGTATTTTGGCTGCCAAAAAAGCCATATCTATTTAAAAAGGGCTTTTTTTATTTTACAATCAAACACCCTTTTTCTTTAAAAAAAAGTTTTTGTGGTGAAAAAACTGCTTATTGACCTCCAAAAATTCCATCCAAACATGCACGAATTTAAGAGCTACAAGTGCTTGTAGTTCCTTCTAACCCAAGTATGCTTTAACATAGCCTGCTACTGGAAATTAATGAAGAGTGTCTAGATTTTCGAATTTGAGCCCTTTGAAATATCACTTGTAACAACTTGTAACAATTAGACCTTATATGTCCAATTACCCCAAAAAAAAGTGACATGTACGTATGAACTTTCAATTCTTCCTTAAGATTTCTCATCATTCAACTTAGAACATTCACCTTTGTAACTAACACCTTGAAAGTCTCCTTTAATCTTACCAATTTCCAGCAATTGTTCTAGCTTTTTGGTGCCTTCATTTAACATTCTTAGTCCTTTTTCTTTATTGATCAGCTTCAACTTTATTTCATCAAACTCATTTATTGTAGATAACAACTTTTTCTCTAAATCTTAAATGATGTTCTTCATGGTAGAGTTTTCTTTCTTTAGTTTCTCATTCTTCTTACACATTTCCACCCATTTTGCATACATTAACTAATAAGCTTTGCAAATATCCTCCTTTTTGTATTCTGAAATAAAATTTTGGATTGATTCATCTGAGTTTTTCCCATCAGTTTCTTCTCTGGTTGTTGTTAAGCAAACAACTGGATTTCTACTGTATAAAGCAACTAACGGAGCATGATTACTCACAAATTCCTCTTCACTACCATTCTCACTCTAAGTGCTCGTATAAGACTTTCGTTTTTTCTTCTTCAAAGTGTTAGCACATTCTGCTTGCACATGACTAAAGTCTTGACATATATGACATTATATTTTCTTTACCTTTCTTTCTCGCTTTTTAGTTTTTGCTTGTTGTTTGAAATTATTGTTTGATGAACTCCCACCATGCTACCTAAACTCGGGTTTATCTTTTTTCACCTTCTTTAACCACTTGCTGAAATTTCTTGTCAATAACTTCATATCTTCATTTTCATTGGATTCATCTCCTAAATCATTTATAGCTTTACCAACCTCAGATTGCAATAATAATCCTTTGCTCTTCTCTTGTTTATCTCTCAATAAATTCATATCACAGTTGGTAAGAATCCTAATTACCTTATCCAAAGATAATTCATTGATATCATGGGCTTCTTCAATGGCTGCAATTTTCGGTGTCAATCTTAGAGGCAATGATCTCAATGTCTTCTTGACAAGTTTCATATTTGAATACTTTTCCCAAGTTGATATGCTTGGTTGGAAATATCATGCAACCTCTCATGGAAGTCTCCAATAGTATCACTTTCATCCATCTTCAGCTCTTCAAATCTAGCGGCCAACATCTAGAAGTTTCGAAGCTATCACAGATTTTGATCCCTCATGTATTGTTTATAAAATGTCCTATGGTTCTTTTACGGATTCACAAGTTGATATCATAGCAAAGCAACCTTCATCTACTGCATTGAAAATGGAGTGCATGACTTGAGAATTTCCCTATGCTCCCTCTTCTTCATCCCTTGTCCATTCAAATGGATCTTTAAGTATTGCTTCTCTCTTTTCATCGATCGTCACTGAATATGTTCAACCATTCAAAACTGAATTATATGCTTTTCTCCTTGTGTCTGAATGAATACTTTCATTCTTGATTTCTAAGTAGAGTAATTCGAACCATCTAATAACGAAAGCCTAATGATTGACGCACCTTCTTTGGTGGCCATGATTATGAAACACCGATCTACACCAACTTGACAAACTGAGTTCTAATTAGGTGAACCTCACTTTGATATTAATTGAAAATTCAAAATCATGTAGTTTTGCAAAAATTCAATTATGTTGCAGTTACTTTAAATTGTTGCTATAGATTGCTTGATACAAAGCAACCATGTCAGCAACTATTAATTTTTCAGAAAAACACGAATAAAAAAATTAAACAAGCAATTAACAAATCGACAACCAAGATTTGGTAACGCAGTTTAACATACTTTGCCTACATTTACGGAACCCTCACTCAGCTTAATCACTTTCATCGAAGAACAATAGTTTTACAGAAAGCCTTACTGAGTCGACACCACTCAACCCTTGATATTATACACTCATTCTCATATCTCGTGAAATTATTTCACTTCCAATAACACGACTACTTTGTGCTAACCTCAACAGAAGATTTTTGCAACAATGATTGATGATAAAGATGATAATAAAAAACTCAAGTGATTGAATCTAAAATAACATAAACAAAGAAGAAACTTGAGATAAGAAAACAACTCCCCTAAATATGAAGTTTCATCAACCGAAACTATGGGAAGTTGTCCAACAAAAATTCTGCTATGAACCTTCAATATTGTCGCTAGAGCATCCCATATACAGCAGCCATAAAACTCATCAAACGAACATGTATTTCATCCCAAAAATATACCAACAACGCAGCTGCCAATAATGATGGATAGATTGTGTAATGTTTACAAAAATAAAGAAAACGCTGCTACTATATCTTCATCAATTGGCTGCATATTTTTCTCCAACAAAAATTCTACTAACTTAATTAGCAATTGATCTCTGAAAGTCCACATGCACAGCAGTAAAATCAATTGATATATGTCACATCATGGACTGCATTCAAATAAAAAATTTGCTCAGTTCTTTTTAATCTTTCACTCAAAGCCCACAGAACATGCAGCAGTCTAAAAGTCGATGGATGGATTTAACATGATAGATTCCATATCAAACAAAAGTTTGTTGTCAAACATATAAGTTAGCTCTACAATACCTGCCAAAAATAGCAGCACAAATCAACGATGGAATAAGTGTACCCCACAAAAAATACAATCGAACATCCATGAAAACTTCTACACGTTTTTCCTCTAAAAGAATGATTATCTAGTTGTCCAAAAATCCCAGTATATTCGTGTAGAACGTAGCAACAAAAGATTACCCAAATCACCAAAAAATCAACTGCCAAAAATAGCTCAACATTAACGAAAATACAGATGCCAAGTCAACATATACTAATCGTTTTTCCCACACAAATCAACCTCTCAATATAGTCCATAAATTTATGTTATTGCACATGGAATGCAGTTGTTAAAGATGGAACCAATCAATGAAAAATCCAGTTGTTTTAGATAGATAGAACTATCGAAATAGGCTGTTAAGGATAGCCCTAAAATCTACAAGGCAAGTTGAGATATTAACTAATTAGAACCATTAGATTCCAAAGACCAAACTATCAAATACCCTAAAGCAAAGGCAACATGGTAACAAGACCACTACATATGATGAACAAAAGCTAATCTATCACTAATAACAAGACCACGATAAAAAAAAAAAGAAGCTTTTTCGTAAAAACAAATGTTAGACAAACTCTAAATTAATTCTTAAATTCCTATAATCAACAAATGTAATATAAGACATTAGGAATTATTCTCACAAGAAATTCTAACTCACTAGTTGTTACAAAAGAAAATAATTAATAGAAGGGGTTGTGAAATTTTGTAATAAGAAAAAATGAAATAATAAAGTGAGAGATTTAAATAAAACAAACCTTAATTTACAATTACTTCCACTCTTTAAAACAACAAAATATTTTATCAAACATATATTCGAAGCGATACTAAATATCGGTCTTTCCTTAGGAACAGTTAATTGAAAACATTTAATTTTATTAACTCTTATTGCTTAACAACCTTATGTATGATCCAAATTTTAATTAAACAATATCTTTAATAAAAAGAAGACCATCGAAATAAGATAACACAACATTTGCAATTCCATTTAATCTGGTTGAACGTTTTTTCTTAAGAGTAATAATTTCTGATCCAACAAACTTAAACTCCTTGTTGCTATAAATGATTAAAAGAATAAGAATTGAACTTTTACATATTCAAACTTTAATATAATAAATGATTGTTTTAATCAATAAACCAATCACGCATATTAAAAATCAATAAAAATAAGTATAAAATATAAGCATAGAAAAGCAATCTAATATATGAAACTCTATAATAAGACGCAATTACCTCTCAATCTTTAAAGTTCCGAAAGGGCTTCCACTTTCTTTAATCAAGAATGGAAAAACTTAGCCAACAACAGTCATTCTTATGACTAGCATCAAAAGAAAGATAATTCTAACATCAACTAATGAAAGGAAGAAAAAGAGAACTTTGAGAAATTGAAAAATGTAGTTAAAAGATGGATGATTTGCTCCTTTACACCTTTGTTCTATTTATAACCACTTAACCTCTTGTGAAAATCTTATGTTTGTGATTTATTGGATCCCCCAAATTATAACTTCATTAATTTTCAACCAAGCCAGGATAAGGTTTAAATTATTTTTAACATATTTTTTTACTTATAGATTTGAAGTTTAAAAATTGCAATTTCTATTAGATGCCTACGATAACGCTATGCTATTTTTCAAATTTTCAATAATTTGATCCAAATATGCAAAATAATACATTTTATTAGCTCAAAACTCCGTAATTCATTCTTGATCATTGCTGAAATTTCTCCTCCATTTGAATTTTTGAATTTGAATGAAGACCCGATCTTTTTTCCAATCAAAAAGCATCTTCAGCTCTTATCCTACAAAAATAAATAAAATTTTAAGTTTGAACATATTAAGATAAGAATATGAAAAATTTTGAATGTTATAAATAAGGCAAAATTAAGACACGTCAAATATAATAAAAGAAGCAATCATAAGTTGTCCAATAAGCAATCATCTTAAGAAATCCATCCAAGTATTGTAGTCCTGTCAATGATAAGTTATTGAAAGCATCAACATTCATTTTTCAAGAAGAAATATCACAAAAGAGAGGTATTTTTTGTTAAATGATCCAATATGTAAAATATGGGTTTTTGGGCTCGTGTCTGTCCCATACTTTTATGCTTAGACATAGGCTTGACCCAAAGTACTATTAAATCTAAAGAAAGTAATTCAAAGTTGGATCAGATTTAGTTTTGCAAAATTTTATTTTTAAATTTTAAAATTTTAAAACATTTTTTCGCTTGAAATCTTCAAGCTTGAGTGAACTGGGCTTTCACTACTGTCCAACTTAATCTAAAGTCTAAAATTAAAAAAAAAATCAAATCTAGCTTAAAATTCAATCAATTCATTCCGAGCTTATTAACTTAGGTCAGATTGGGACCCAAATGTCATCCCTAATAAAACGATTGATTTATTACAAAAATCGGTGCTTTGGTACATTACAGAGGATCAATAATCTACTCATTTCTATTAGCCGAATCATTCTCTCCTTTCAATCCAAATCTCATTTTAAGTCCTTCTTTCATCCTTTTGTCCATCACATGTTTTAACATCTTTAAAATCTGTTAATGCTCTCTGTTGATTCTTTGGAAATTCGGTAGTTTCAATGAGCAAACATTTTCATTTCTCATACATAGATATATAATGTAAACATATTTCATCTATCAAAAGTTCCATGACTTGTGAGTATAATATATATTGGCAAAACTGCATTAACAATTTCATTACTTAATAGATTGCTGCCACAGAATTGCAGAAACATCAAATGAGATCCCTATTAGTGAAAAAAGTAATAATTAAATTGAAACGACTTATCTAAAATGTAAGGTGTCATAAAAAATTATTGTCCTAAGTTAAAAATTGCCTCTCTATGATGCAGTAGGACAATGAGATTCAACTTTAGAGTTAACACATTTTCTACCAGCTTCAGTGCACTCTAAAAGGTGGAGTAAGAATTGTCTCCGAAAATTAATAAAAGCATATAAAGGCAAAATTGAAAAGACAAGAAGATAAGTGTATAAAAGATGTTTTTTTATATGAAAAAAGATGTGTGCCTTGTTTAGGAAAAGTGAGCAGAATTGTCATTGTGGGTGTGAGTGAAAGGGTAGAAGTGAGGGGTTTTTATAGTAAGAAACAATGACAAGAGGTATTAATAGACATTAAAGCAAAAGAAACGTTAAAACATTAAGGGATATAATATGCATAATAACTATTAAATGTTATAGCTGCTAGTGGATGATAAAATTGGGAAACCATAGGTCCAACGTTGTAACTGTTAATGGATAATAAAGTTGAGAAATCGTAGGTCCAAGTTATGGACCAAAAACACTAACAAGCTCTTCCTGTTTGTAAGCTTAAAACCTTAGAACAACAAGAACATTTCTATGTAGATAGTAGACAAAGAAGATCTGAAAAGAAAACTAAATACCAAATCTGAGGTAATTTATGGTATTTACTATTTATGTTAAAATCTAGATGCCCTGGTAAATCCCACAAAACTCAACACAAAATCCGTATGTTATCAAATGGAAATTTAAGAATGATAAAAGGGTCTCAATTCGACACGGCCAGTCCGATCAGGTTTAAATTTAATAAGCTGAATTTAAGTTGTTTAAGTTCGAAATTTGCAGTCTAATCCCAACTTTTTCTATATACCAAATGTTGTTTATTTTGATTATGTTAGAGTATCGTACATTTACTAAACATAAAAATGTTAAAGGATTTACATGGGTCAACTATTTAAATGATTAGTTTTAGTCATTTTGACAATGTTTGACTCAAGTTCAACTCTTGTTAATAGGCTCTAAAGTCTATCTATATAAAAAATTCTAATATAGTATCAGAGCAGGTTTAGTCCAAATTATTAATTTCTCAGTTGTCCATCTAAATGTCCAATCCCAGCATCTCGATTCAGTTACTACTGCGTTTATTTCAAGTAACAACTAGACGTTCAGTCTCAATTGTACTTGAGGGGAGTGTTAGAGTATCCTATATTAACTAAACATGAAAATGTCAAAGGTTTTATAAGGGTTAACTATCTAAATGACTAGTTCTAGTCATTTTGACAATAGTTGATCTAAACTCAATTCTTATTAATGAGCTCTACACTCTATCCATATTAAAAATTTTAATAATTTATTTAATAAAATGAAATTATTTTGCCTCCCACTACTATTATTTTTTTAAGGGTCGAAACTCTCTGTTTTTAACCATTTCGATTTGGTCCGAACCTCTTTTATATACAAAAAAACATTATTTTATTTGGTCAGGTTCAAACCATTTTTTTGAAAATTTGAAATTTAAATCATACTTGAACTTTTTTTTTAAAATTAAGTTTTAAATTGAATTCAAGCTTGTAAGTTGGACTCGGCTTAATTTAAAGTTTAAAATTTTAAATAAAAATAAAATTATTTTTAATGTTTTAGGACTCAAACCCAATTATAAAATTTCAGCTCAAATTGAGCCCAACCCGATCTATTTAGTATAAGTTATTTACTCCGTTCGATATTGTTCTATGTGCAGTAATTGAATCCCATAAATGTGGATCTAATAACCGTGGTGACCATTGACCAAATTACAGAAATCATGGGTCAAAGAGATCGTAACAATTGGGCCAACAAAATAGGAAAAGAAAGAAGAAAAGAACCCAAAAGAGAAGGCAAAAAGAGCATAGTACTGAAATCGTGCAAGCTCAAGGCTTACAAATATGTTTCTTTTTGGGCTAATAGCTTCGGTTTAATTAAACTTAGTTTGATTTTGAGCTCAATTATATGATTTAGGCTTGATTGAACTTGTCGAGTTAGGTCCGAATCGAGGTAAAAAAAATTTGAGTCAATTTCTAATTATAAGTAAATTAAATGAGTAAAAATTGGTGGATTATAGTTGAAAAAAGGTCTTTTAATATATTGAAATTGATGATTTTGTGTAGAAAATTAAGTCCCAAAATATAGTTACTTATGCAAGAAACATATGAAAGAGACCTTGAGAAAGGAAAAGATTGTCAACCATACCTTGTCTTAATCTTACTTTTACCTTTTTCTAATAGAAGAGAATCTTTGACTACAAAGAAGTCTATTTTCAAAGTCAAAAGTTATTCACTGTGCTTAAAGTAATTTTATCCTAAGTATGGAAAAAAAATAAATGGTAATGATATTATACATAGAGAGAGAGCTAGAGAGGGGATTGGTAAAAGAATTTCTAAAAAATGATTCTTTCACATTACATTTGGGTTGTTGTGAGGTGCTTTCCGTATAGGTTTGATAATAGGTTGAACCAGTCGGAATTTACTTAGATCGAGTCTAACTTAAAAATTTAACATCAAACTTGAGTTTTTAGGTTAATGTGAAGTTCGATCAAATTTAATTAAATATGTTAAAAATTAAAATTTTTTATTCTTATATCAAACTAGATCGACTAGTTTGAGTTTGAGTCTAATTCACAATTTTAAATTTTTTATGAAAAAATTCAAACTCAATTTGAAAATTGGATTAAGTTAAATTAGACTCATTAACTTCAATATGAGGTGAGCTTAACTAAGTCAAGTTGGAAAAACTTGAATAAAAATTATCATTCCTTCTTCAATCTTAAAAGTCAGTTTTTACCCTTCTTTGCTTAAACTCATACAAATAAGGTGAAACACAAAGACAGAAGCTTGGTAAACTAACTCCTGACCTAATGATTTCCGAGACACTTGCATCCAAGAGACATGACAAATTAGTACGTGTTTCGGTATTACATTGGAATGCCTATGTCTGTGTAAGAAGACAGGTCCTAATAAGATTCTCCCTTCTCTTGTGTTTCTATGTGTGTGTCAACTCCTTCTATATTGTCAGTTTGTGTCTTGTGCCCACATTTCCACTTCTCTTCCACTTTCTTCTTGTCTTTTTCTTTTCTGTCCCCTGGTTTTTGAGAGCTTCATTTCACTGACTATCATTTTGTTCTATACTTGGCTTTTATCAAAATTTTTCCTTGGAAGACCCATTTCTTGGCTTTGTTTTATTTCCATTTTTCTTTTTTTTGTTGGTCAATTTCGATCTTCTTTGCTTGAGTGGTTGGAGGACTGAGTTAATCGGATTGAAATTGTTTTAAAGTTTGTATCTTTTTTCTTTGTGGCGTTTGACTTGGCGAGACAGAGGCTAAAGCTTACTTTCACTGACCTAAAGTTCATTGCATTTACCCATTTGGACTCAAGGGTCTGTTGGCGTTGTGAGTTTTGGGTGTCTAGATTTGGGTAGCTATGGTGAGAAGACATGGATGGCAGCTACCAGCGCACACGTTTCAGGCATGTCAAAACTCTTATGCATTTGTGCTTGAACACATTTTCCAATTGTCAAGCAGTTCATGATTGTCTAGGGTTTGCAATTTCTTTTGTTTTCTCTGGACTTTAGGATTCAACAATGTAGATTTCTCTGCAAATTTCTAAATTACTATATGCATCTTTTGTGTGTCCTTATGCTGTGATTTGTGCATCCTTTCCAGTTAGAAAGATGTTTCTAAGTTCTGGAATATGAAGCTTATGATATTTTCGTAGACTTTTAGTATCATAACGTTTTACCATGCAATGATTTGGTTTCTGAGAAATAGAGGACCATAAAAAGGAACTAGGATTGGGCGTGCAAGACTTTTAATTGATTGAGACGTTGCACATATTGGACTACGGGTGGACAGTTTCGTTATCTTCGTTATCTTTGTATCTCTTGCTTCATTCTGAAGTGATGTTGCAAGGAGTAGCTAGCAGAAACATTTCAAGTTGTTAGTAGTCCTTTGAGTTGTAAAGTAATTTATAAGTTTAGTGTTTCAAGTTGTTTAGATCTAACAGCTAAAAGAAATGCTGAGGGATCATGATGTTTTCTTTCTTTTTTAACATCTATTTTGCTTCATTGGTTTGAACATGCAAGATTTTACCATTTATGAACGGCCCATCTTAAAAAGTTGGGGGATTATATATGCCTTCTTTCAAGAGAGTACAGTGATTTATGAAGCCCTATGTTTGTCATTTCTTGCTAATCTTTATAGTCTACAAATAACTCCTTAAAAAGTGGGAATTTACTTCTTCTTGTCGGTTGTCTTTTACAATCAGCAGTCTACTATTTCTTCCACATTTCAAGTGGTCAAGAGCTTTTCCACCTGTTTTCATACAAAATAAGTAGTGAAGGAAAAGCCAACATGTACTCAGCTGGGGTGGTCTCATAAGATTTGCATTTTCTGATGTGGTCTCATTATTAGATTTATCAGAATCTGTAGCTGAATAGCATGATTGACAAAATTGGAAGATGTAGTCTCCATGTTTCACTCAAGTTGATATCAAATTTTCGTCACCAAAATTGATATTTATATTTTGTAATAAGAAATTTCTATATTAACATTATGAAGCATATTTTGCTTGGACATTGAGACTATGCCAAAAGCTTGTTATCCATGACAAACTTTTCTCTTTCACTATGATATGATATTCAAAGTCAACTTTGCTTGTCATTCATTATTAAATTAAAATAAACTGTTACATTATTGGCACATGAAACATGGCTCAGATAAATTGTAATTTTTTGATACTTCTGTTAGGATCTTTTCCAATTATTCCAAGTTATCATGTCTTGGCTGCTTCCGTAGTTCTTCATGCTAACTGAGCTTCAAATTTTGTCCCTTGTCTTTGACAGGTTGTTGCAATCACTGTGTTCTGCCTATTGGTCATTGCATTTTATGCTTTTTTTGCTCCTTTTCTTGGTCGCCACATTTGGAAGTATGCTCTGATTGCTACTTACACTCCGGTGGTACGTTAACTTATTCGTTTTCTCTGTGTTTGAGGTTCTTCCTTGAGATATTGGGTCTGGTGGTTTTGTTTATTTTTCAATTTAGTATATTCTGGAACAGATAGAAAATAGCCTAATACCTCCAATGACAATGATATTTGTTAGGGAACAAATTGCACGTTATACCGTAGATGTAGAGTCATTTTTTAAAAGGCCTCTTTTTGTGTTCTGTATAAAGAAAATATCATGCACAATAGTTTTTTTGCTTCATACTGTATTAATTCTCTTTTATGCTTCACTGTTGTAGATTCTCCTTGTTTTCATTCTTTATGTGCGATGTACTGCAATTAACCCGGCGGATCCTGGCATAATGTCCAAATTCAATGGTGATGTGGAAAATAAACCCAATTTGAATGATGGGCTGTCAGCAAAGGATCTACCTAGCAAATTTGACGAGTCTGTTATTGATATGCATTCTTCCCCATCATCTGTTTCTCGAAGCTCATTACCCGCAGCCCATTCGAGTAGGAAAGGCCCAGTTGGAGACATTGAGAGAGTGGGTGCAGTTTTGCAGCCACCAAACCGAAGTTTAATTTTTAATATTGGAGGGATCTTTTGTGCTGTTTTTGTACATGAAGATTGTCGTAAATATGAACTGACGACTGAACAGCCAGGAAATAGTGAAGATGCTTTGTTTTGTACATTGTGTAATGCTGAGGTATTATCCAATAGTCTACATTTTGTGATAGTTACTTTCTTTTTCTCTACGTTCCCTGTCTCAGAATGATTCCTCAATTTTCATTACCATGTGATTTTTCAATGGATTTTTCGTTATTGCTTATGCATGCAATCTTTTTTGCATGCTATTGAGGGTCCTTATCCATCATTGTATAGACCTTTTTTTTTTTTTTTGGTATCAAGAGTCTAGATTTTGCCTGAGCTTCCTGGAGTTCTAGAGGAGCTCAAATTGTTTTCTTTCCCTTCTATCAAATCTTGGTTTTTGAGATTCTGATTTATCTTGATCAATTCTCTTCTCTCTTTGGAAAAATAACGAAGGAAACCTGATAACCTCTCGTTATTTTCCAAAGGAGGCCTTTAAAAAATGGCTCTGGTTTCACTTATTAGAATGAAACCTCTGTTATTTGCAGGTACGCAAGTTCAGCAAGCACTGCAGAAGTTGTGATAAATGCGTGGATGGCTTCGATCACCATTGCAGGGTATCTCTTCATTTCTAGTTTGGTCTTCATTCATTTAGTGCTTGCAAATATGCATCATACATGCAGCTTAAAGCTCAGAGACTACATTTTATACCGGAACTGACTGTTATTATCATCTGGCTACAGTGGCTTAATAACTGTGTCGGATACAAAAATTATGTGACTTTCATTTCGCTCATGGCAACCAGTCTTGTGTGGGTATGTGTTACTTTAGTATCTTATTCATGCGGTATTCTTCATCTGTGTTTGGTTGACAATAGCAAATGTTTTTGTCTCTCACACACTCTCTGCTGCTCTTGTTCTCTGTTTCTACATGTGTCGTTTAGCTTGTACTTGAAGCTGGAGTCGGTATTGCAGTTCTAGTGCGCTGCTTTATCAACAAGAAGAGCATGGA
Source organism: Erythroxylum pedicellare (assembly GCA_027563575.1). Taxonomy (NCBI): domain Eukaryota; kingdom Viridiplantae; phylum Streptophyta; class Magnoliopsida; order Malpighiales; family Erythroxylaceae; genus Erythroxylum; species Erythroxylum pedicellare. The sequence goes on along the minus strand of JAOQMP010000059.1, from coordinate 169,845 downwards.
TGCTGAAATTGTTGACACACTTGGGAATGGTTTCTCTCGAGCTCCTTTTGCGACAGTTGTGGTACATCTATGAGAAATTCCCTAGACCAAGCTTAGCTCATATCTTTCATTTTTAAAAATCAGCTTGAGTATTTTGTGATGTTCAATCTCTATATTCAGGCTTTATGTACCGCAGTTTCAATCCTGGCCTGTATACCTTTGGGTGAACTCTTCTTTTTCCACATGATATTGATCAGAAAGGTTAGTGTCTGAGAGGCTTTGCTTTGGGCACTATTTTGTTGTTATATTGCTCATTTGGTTGTTGAGAAGAAGTGTGATGAGTTTATATTTGGAATATTTTAACTGCTTTTCGATGTTAAATGGAAATTTTTAATTTTTTTGGCAATTGAATGGTGGATGAAGGAATGTGTTTGCAAACTCTGGAAAAGTCATCATTTCATTGGAAATATCTTATGTTCTGTTATCTTGATAGATAATTTAGTTGGTTATGGGAGATACAGAGTTTTCATAGATCAAAGTTCGGACAACATGATTTAGCTCATCTAAGGTGATATCGCTGTTAAGGGCTAGACTTTTGAAGCCTGATTGCCCTTTTACTCTTCTGTCTTGTATTGTAACTTGTTCTTCTAAATTGAGAAAATAGCAATAGATGCAATTGTTATTTTCTTGAAGTTTTTCCATTCTTTTGCTGAACTAGGGTATTACAACCTATGAGTATGTTGTGGCAATGAGAGCAATGAGTGAGGCACCTGCTGATGAGGAACTACCAAATTTGCTATACTCTCCAACGGGATCTGCTACAACTGGCTTCAGCGGAGGAAGTTCTCTTGGTCTGCAGTACAAGGGTGCTTGGTGTACACCTCCTAGAGTATTTGTGGATTATGAGGTATCATCCTGTGAATGCTTTGTTACTCTTTGTACATCTCTTGATATATTCTACATAAGTTCTACCGTAATTGCATAGATTTCTGATGTCGATCTGCGATCCACTCAGAATGATTTAGATAAGTCGTAATGGAAAGAGTATTTGATTGCGAATAGCTGATGAGAAGGACATTATAAAACTTTGAATTCTTTTGGGGTTCACATGATACCATTCAACATCTGTTCATATCTAATGCAACTGTGATGAAATTGCTCATTTGAAACTGTAAATTTGGTTCCATAAGAACCTTAAGGACTTCCCAAGTGATGACACGTACTCAGTTTGGACACACATCATACTTTTTAACTTTTAGGTTTTTAACATATCTTATGATTTTGTTTTCATCTTTAGGCTGTTCTCTCTCTCACACACAATTTTCAGTTTCTTATTTCTCTTGGAACCTTATAATGGCACTAGAAAGATATCTACTTTGTGCTGAGCAGTACTAGAACCATGGGCTAGAAACTTCAGCTCAATTTGCACTCACATTGGTTTTAAGCAAACAGAGGTCTTTACTTCTGTATTGAATCATCATTATACTTTTATTGATCTTTGAAATATAAGTAAAGTTCATCTGTGAGGTGCAAAACAAGCTTACTTTATGTTATACCAGAGATGCAGCTGGTAGTTTGGTAGGCAGAGATCCTTGTCTTCTATCAACTGGAATGACTGCAGAGTATGGAGTTTTAATCCATAACCTTTAAGAATGAGCTAGTGAAGCTCTTACGTTTTGGCATAAATAACTTTTCTTCCATATCTACTTTAATAATATCTTAAAAGTTATGAAGATTGAGAGATTTATGGTTAACAGGTGCCATTTATCCATGGGATTGTTTGGTTTTACTGTAAATTTAATGAGACATCAACAAATTATTTTCTAGAAAGAGCTTATACCTTGTGTGGATGTATGAAACATGCCCTTTTTTTGTCTGTATCAGGACGAAGTTATTCCTCACCTGGAGCCTGGGATGGTACCTTCTACTGTTGATCCTGATGCAGCTGGAGGTACTGAAAGAGGGAACAAGGTACCCAAGAGGCCTGTTCGAATTAGTGCTTGGCGACTTGCAAAATTAGATTCCACTGAAGCCATGAGGGCAGCAGCCAAAGCCCGGGCATCTTCATCTGTTCTAAAACCAGTTGACAATCGGCATTTGCCAGATCCTGAATACACGTCTAGCGGAAACATGAGTGTCAGAAGTAGTGTGAGTACTGATAAGGGGCTAAACAAAGAGATGAAGAATGAGCTGAGGTCATCTCAGCTAGGTAACTCAGTTGCTCCAAGCCAAAGTAGCCGGGATGGGTACGAAACTGGGACTCAGAGTGTTAGTAGCTTCAGTAGCCCAAGCCACATTCATGAGTCACTTGCACTTGGCCCTCTACCACAGAGTCACAGTTTGGGACGTATCAATCCAACATCAGTCTCTGGCTTTGTTGCTGATAAGCCTTTATCATCTAAGCCAGCTGTTTCCCATGTTAACAACCCAGTACCACATCATATGTCAGGGTTTGATGAAAGGATCATGCAGAAGGGAAGTAGCAGCGATCCTTTATTCTTATCAGCACCAGCTACTTCTCTTCTTAGAGATTTTAAGAGGACATCTGTTGTTTGGGACCAGGATGCTGGCAGGTATGTATCTGTTCCTGTGTCAGCATCTGAAGCTAACAATAGATCAACAATGCAGATAGGGCTGCCAAAATCTACAGCTCAGATGAACAATCCTAGTAGAAAACCAGCGATTCCATTGCAAGAGCCCTCTTCTTCTGCAGCAAAGCCTTCGGAGCAGCAAGCAGAGAGGCTTATGTACGCAGGGGACTCCATTTTCTATGGTGGCCCTCTTTTGAGTGTCCCATTTAGAGATGGTTTGAGAAATGACGGAGGTTCTGGCTTGAGAGAGAGCAAACAAAGGTTGATGCTCAACTTGCCTCGTGAGTCTAAATTCAAAAGAGATTCAACTTCAAATCAACTCCCTGTGTTTGTCCCTGGGGGTTATGAGCACAACTCAACTTCTGGGTCCAGTCTAACGTAGAGTTAAGCTATAATTCCTACGGGAATCAAACAGCTTCCATCGAATTACTTAAGTGAGCTCTGAAAGGTGAGCTTGAAGAGGAAATCTCTTGTGGAAATTGCTCAACCTCGGAATATTGCAGTTTTGAAGTTTTATCAATCCAGCTGTGTGTAGAGTGCCGGTCTTCAGCTAACTTCAGGATTTAAAATGTGGTCAGGTGAAGATTGCAAAATGCGAAGTTGTCTGAAGAACTTGTTTCTCTCTGCAAATTGTGGTAGAAGGGGTTTGCTGTAGGATTCTGTTAACTCGGTGCTGTTCATTCGGATTCATTAATGAGTTTATCAAGAAAAGCATTCAGTTTCTTCTTCCACGCTATTGTTTTCTTCTGAAGTAGCATTCTTCTATAAAATTTGTGTTTGTCTTCATCATCAAAACTATGCTTTTTGACCGTCTCAAGCTCCAAATAACAACTCAAGTGTTTACCTTGTTGAGACCAGAACTATGAACTTGATCTAGTTGCATGTAGTCACAACCTTCTTTGCCTGCCAACAAAGATAATTCTCATAAACTTTGAGTGATCTTATTGATCACAGTTTGATACAATGCACTCACAGTAAGAGCTATGAAATCATCACAGATTCATTTTTTAATATGTATATTCCAATATGGTCGTCTTCTCACTACCTTCTGACCTGTGAAACTTTCCGAAACTTTAGGAACAGTTAGGTACTTCAAGGATTCGTCAATCATCCTATCTCGTCGTCCTGTTTTTGGTTTGATTAAATAGTTCGAACATGTGCCTGTCCGTTTGCTTTATCCATACCCATGACCAAGGGACTTGGTCTGTGTGTATTCTTGTGGTCAGAACACTTTTTGGTTTTCAATGGCGGAAATCCTCAGGGTCTGTATCCATCTCTGACGTAAAAAACTCAAATTGCGTTGCGAGGCAACGAAGAGGTTGTTCTACTAGTAGAGGTTCAGACAAATGACAACAGGTTTTGGGAGGTTACAATCAACATATTCATTTGTTTGTATACTGTATACTTGTTTACATTTGACTTAGTGGTCCAGATACTTTGGAGAACTCAGGATTGGAGGATAGTGGTCAGGCAAGGGATATGATCGATTAGAGATTCCTAGCCACTTATGCATGGTAGCGGTGAATTGGAAAACATGTGTTAAGCGGCTTTTTTTTTTCCTGTTTTTATTTTTAAATTAGTAAAAAAATATATTTGTTTGAATTTTTAATTTTTAATTTTAGTTTTTTCCTTTTCAAAATTTAGGCATAAAAAGTAGTTTTTGTTTCATTTTTCTGTTTTTATAGTCTGATTTATCATTAATTAATATATTATTTAACTATTTAAATTTTAATAAAAATTATAAATAATTTAATTCAACATTATATATTTAATAAATTAAAATTAATTATCAATTAAATTATATGTAATT
>JAOQMP010000059.1:146508-162614 GCA_027563575.1 Erythroxylum pedicellare | reverse complement strand
CTTTACTCATCCTGAATATGTAGTTGGATTTACTTGCCGATTGTTTGTGTTACTTTAGTTTTGATCTTTAAATAACATCTACTGGTAATGGTAAGGCCGTAAGGGAAACTGAAGTTCAGACTTGTCTAAAAACTTGAAAGAAGGGGGCATGAAAAGGAAATCAGAAAAGAAAACTGACACGAATAAGAAACATCACAGGGCTCTGAAGTTGGTAGAAATTTATCTACTAGGAAATGAAAGCTCAGAATTTTATACTGGTGGTTAGAGTACCGTACTTATCTGAAGTTACTCAGTACTGGTATCAAGATGAGGATACCTGCACTGTGTAGCCTAAGTGCATGTATGGCAAAAATCTAATATCAGCATGACTGAGAGATTATGCAGATTGCAGCTACTCTTTTCCTTCGAAATTTATAGTTGACAGGTCCCTGTGATGCCATATCTTGAGATGCATTGTGCTGACTTTAATGCATATTTCCATGTTACGTTTCTTTGGTGGAAAGAATTGGAAACTATCCCTGAAAGAATATTTGCAAATCTACAGGAGGAAATGAACCACGGCTTGTAGCGGCTGCAACTGCCCAATTGAATACCCTGCCATTTTACCACTCCTTCTGGAATCGTACAACAAAACCTTCATTGGTACCAAAATTTTATACTGGTCGCATTATCTCACGAGCAATGCCTGCTTCTATTTGTAGAGTTCTTCCTCAAATGCCACAAGATTTGCATGATTCAGTCATATCTTCCTTTTTCTGCTACCTGTGGAGTCACTGCCTCTTCCTTTACAAACATCTGACTAAATATTGTCTAACAATTGTCTCACATGAGAGCCCTTTATATTGAACAGGATCTCGCAAGGGACCTTTTAGAAACTTTTACAGCTCGAAAAATGGCTAAAGTATTTTTTACAAACAGTGGATCAGAAGCCAATGATACTCAGGTTTGCTTGTTTGCTATAAGCTCCTGAACTTTTGCTTAAGTTTTCATTTTGTCTTGTCATTTCTATGCAATATTTTTGCAGTACCCATGTCATAATAGAACTGCCCAACCCAGCAAATCTGATAGTATGGGATCTTGGTGGGTGATTATGCTCTATTGGGTTAATATAATTCAATTTTCAATCCGCCAATGTTCAGTTGATTTGGAACTAAGTTCAGTTCGATTAAGCACACCCCTAGGGATAGGAATTTCTACCTTGACATACACCACTCCTTTCTAAGTTCACATCTAAGGAAAGTAACTGCTGTGGCAATGCTGATAAAACTGTATTAACTATATTACATATTTCAATTTCAGGTGAAGCTGGTATGGTACTATAATAATGCTCTTGGTAGACCTAATAAGAAAAAGTTTATAGCTCGATCAAAATCGTAAGTTGATGCTACAATTCCTGAGATTAACTTTCCATTCCCTGTTGTGATTTTTCCTACAACAATCTTTTGCATTTTGTCAGGTACCATGGTTCAACTTTGATAGCAGCCAGTCTCTCTGGGTAAATGCTAGAGTTGTATTTCCTTCAGGAATTAAATGCTAAACACACTTGACAATTCGCTTAAAACTGGCTGGCATTTCTTATATCACAGCCTTCCAGCTTTGCACCAAAAATTTGATTTACCAGCTCCTTTTGTGTTACATACCGACTGTCCTCATTACTGGCGGCATCATCTTCCAGGTAGGAGTTTTGTTAGCATTCCTGGGATATTTCTACGTGATAAGATTCATGTTATGAAAAGTCGTGGCATGCATGTTCCAGGTGAGACAGAGGAGGAATTCTCAACTCGATTGGCAGAAAATTTGGAAAATCTAATCTTGAAGGAGGGACCAGACACGGTAATTAAGTTTGTACTCTTTTCCATTTTCCCATTGGAGTCATTTTTCCTTTACTATTTTGAATGCATACTCTTATTGTACTTAGAAAGCACAACATTTAGTTAGCACCTGATTGTTGATTTCAGATTGCTGCATTTATAGCTGAACCTGTTATGGGGGCAGGAGGTGTAATTCCTCCACCGGCGACATATTTTGATAAGGTGAGACTTAGTAGCTCATCATACTTGAATTGGCAAAGCGCATTCTCCAAATGCTGTGTACCTTCATGTATCAAAGATGGCTAGATATGTTTTAGTCTCATTGTTATTGAACTACTAGTTAATGGATATTTAATTTGCCTTTTTAACTCTAATGTTTATGTCAAAGTGAAGTTAAGTTGTTCTTTGTTATAACTCGTGAGGCTTGTTGGTGGTTAAGTACTGTTATATTGGCTGTTAATGTCTTATACTGGCTCCTCGTTCTGCTATCTTCTTTCATTTTTAACGCCGGAGAGCTTAAACTATGGCCTGAATGCACTTCATCATTACTGCTTTTCTTTCTGTTACAGGTTCAAGCTGTAGTGAAAAAGTATGACATTCTTTTTATTGCGGATGAGGTACTTAACAGATTCGTTCATTCTACAAATGTTATCAGTAGTATGCAAGGTCTAAGCTAGGGATTTCATTGTTATTCTCTTTTGTTTTAGGTGATCTGTGCATTTGGTAGGCTTGGAACAATGTTTGGGTGTGAGAAGTACAACATCAAACCAGACCTCGTTTCTGTAGCTAAGGTACTGTTGAAGAAATGATACTATAGCATCGTTTTCTTTGAGAACATATTTCTGTATTTCTGAATGAGTTGATTCTACTAGGCTCTTTCCTCTGGATATTTGCCGATTGGAGCTGTTATAGTAAGCCCTGAAATTGCAGATGTGATTTACTCTCAAAGCAACAAACTCGGTGAGTTGATAGTACCAAAGTGATATAATACAAGTTACCAAACTGATAATTTCCAGTAATTGGTAAATTTGGATGTTAACAGTCTGTAGAACTCTTAACATGTAGTGCTCTCCTTCAGGTTCTTTTTCTCACGGCTTCACTTACTCCGGCCACCCGGTAGCCTGTGCAGTTGCAATTGAAGCACTCAAGATATACAAGTATGCTAACTCTTTTCTTAAAATCTGGGGACTAAAACTACGGCTGCAGTGTGATTGGAATTCATTTTTCATTAGCACTGAGTAAACTAACTTCTTGTTTATAGGGAAAGAAATATGTTGGATCGAGTAAATAGCATAGCACCCAAGTTTCAAGATGGTTTGAAGGCCTTTTCTGACAGTCCTATTATAGGAGAGGTAAAAGATTCGTTTATACTTTTCGATGAAGAAGTTAATAGAAGAAGATAAGATGCTAAACACTTAGCTGTTAATACTTTCCTATGTCGCAGATTAGGGGAACTGGCTTGATTCTTGGAACCGAGTTTGCAAACAACAAGTCACCTGAGGATCCATTTCCTGCAGAATGGGGCAAGTTTTCAATTTTGCTTTCTTATTATGGTTGTCCCATAGAACATTCATCCATTTTTAGTTATCCCATCAGAAGCCAACAGACTAAAATGGAGTTCTTAAATTGCTTTCTATTTTCTCAAGAATTATCTCCCCCTGTTAATAAACCTTGTTAACCATATATATTGTAGGAGTAGGCGCATATTTTGGACAAAAATGTCAGGAGAATGGCCTCTTAGTACGTGTTTCTGGAGATAACATAATGATGTCTCCTCCATTCATATTCAAACCCGAGGAAGTTGACGAGGTACTTCTCATTAATACTGCTTTTGTCACGGCTGATAAAAAGATGATATCTTTTACTCGTTTTCGGTGTAAATTTGATGTTGAGAGATGATCAGGGAATAGATGACTGTGAGGCGAATGGTTTTACTTGATAACCTGAATTTAACACTTAACAGAGCTATGGACTTGAGCAGAGCATAATGCATTCAAGTAATTACTTATCTTTTTGCAGTTAATTAGCATATATGGGAAAGCTCTCAAGGCTACTGAAGAGAGGGTTGCTGAGCTAAAATCCCAGAAGAAGTGAAACTCAAAACAGCTGCAGAGAATACAATGACGAAAATTCTCTTAAATCTTTGATGTAAAGCTGATGCGTTGACTATTTTGTCATCCTGACACTTGAATAAAGCATTTGCAGATCTTTCAGCCCATGATGTTTTTTGTGATCTTTCATAGCCACAATCTGCCATTAATGACCTTGATCACAGTTACCAAATAATTGTTTAAATAATGGAAAGATAGATAAGCCGAGACACAATTTTATGTAATCTACTTTGGATGAGCCATGAAAATGGGTAACAAGCAGCTTCCATTAGCTGCTTTATATTCAACATCACCTCATGTTTTAATGATGTAACAAATGTATCATACAAGAGGGTTGCCAAGAACATGGTATTTCTGTAATGATCATGGAAATGTGAAACTCCAGTTATTCATTCCTGATGAAACTGGAAACAGTTTCTTTCTGATACAACATCCAGCGACTGTCTTCAAAATAAAAACAGGTTCCATTTTTGAGTGAATTCAAAGAAACCAAGTTTAACCAGGCATGAGTATGAATTTTGGTATCAATTTCTGGCCTCTTTTTTGGCCTTTCTTCTTGCCCTCCTTTCCCTGGACCTAAAAGATGATTTGAAGTTTCCATCTTCATCATCATATTCTGATTCGTCCAAGTCCCTAAAAGATTTCTACACACACTCGACCAAGGAATCAAAAAATTACACTAGAAGAACACAAACACAAGACAGATAAGAGACATTAAAGATGGTATTACCTCTCTAAGTTCAGAGAAGCTAACAGCATAGAAAGTAACAGCAGCAGCAGCTACAATTCCAAGTATGGGAAGCGCCAGTTGCATTCCAGGGTCCATGAATGATCCTCAACACTTTCTGCTAGTTCTGATTATTAAAGACAGCCATGGAAATGGAGTATAGAATAGATAAGGAGTTGAAACTTGTGGCTCAGGATAATGCTTTCTAGATGTTGACGTTGACATTGACATTCATAATTAAGATCCTTACTTAGAATATAGCAATAAACTTTAATTGAAAATACATAAGAACCAAAGAATGGTCTCCAAAAGGTTGACCATTGTCCACCATCAAGTTGTTAGAACTACGTTAGGCCCATTCCATTCATCCCTTTCTTCGACTAAAAAGAACAAATTAGAGTTCCATCTTCGTCTTCTCTACCTAGTCTAACATGAGGAATTTTTGTTTTGTTGATCCAATTTAGAATGTGTTGAATCTATCAAATTAATTGACTACAAACAACAACGACATTATTCTAACAAGAATTTTGTTGAAATGTAGGATCCGGTGAAATCTTGAAGTAAGCAGTTTTATTTCTAATTAATATAAATATTGTTTATGGTAAACCGAAAAGAATTTTTTTTTGAAAATAATTAAAAGAAAATAATAGTCAAATGTAAAAATAAATAGTTTTATAAATATAAATTTATACAATTAATTGAGTTAAGTTCTTGATAATTTTTAATTTATAAGTCATAAATTTAGTTGATTTCATGTCACAATTGAGTAATTTGAATCTACTAAATGCTAATTCGATCTAAGAAATGATTTCTTTAAATATTTAAACATTGTTTAAAATGTTATTTTTATTTTAATATTTTCTAATAAAAATAAATAAACTTTCACAATGATCTCTTTTGCTGGTTTGCCACTTTTATTTGATGTAATGAGTAATATTTTGGTACCATAATATCATTTTAATAACATTAATTTAAAAAATGGTATAAAATTATGAATGACAATGAATCAGGTTGAGTTCAATTTACTATTTAAAAAAAATTAAAATTGTTATTTCTTTCAATTGAGCCTGGAATTAGACAATCCTGGCCAATGTCCTAATTGGGCCAAGAAGTCCTGACTTGTGGTTGGGTTAACATGGGCTTACCCATTGACTTTGGGTCGAGTTGGTCCAATTGTCATCTTTAACAAAAATATTTTGATGTAGAATGAATATCATTTTAATAACATTAATTTTAAAAAATGGTATAAAAATTAGGAATGATAATGGATCAAGTTAGATTTGGGCTGACCCGATTTATAATTTTTTTTAAAAATGTCTTGTCACTTTCAGTTGGATCTGAACAACCCCGACTAATGACTTGGTCGAGTTAACCTTGGCTTAGCCCATTGACTTTGAGCCGGATTGGCCTAATTGTCATTCCTAATAAAAATAATGATATAATTAAATTAATTTTTTATAAATCGTTAAAATATGAATTATACCTTTAAAAAAAATATTTGGTACACAAGTAATAAAAATAAAAAGGAAAGAGGTCATGTCATGATCAACATCAAGATAAAGAAAAAGACAAAGTTGTAACCTTTGCACGTATAGGAATGGGCGGTTTGGTTTGGTTTGGTCGGTGGGCTTTTGGGTTTGGTGGCGGCCGAACTTTAGACCATGACATAACATAAACCCTTTTTTTTTCTTTTTCCTTTTTTTTCTCCTTAAATTTCCATTTTGTCTTTCAAAGTCAACCGATTATCTATTTTTCTTCATTATATTCTCTTCGTCCATATTAGCATATTTGACTTTTAGTTGGTAAAGCTAAGTTGGCTACGTAATTATGATAATTATGAATTTTAAGTAAAAGAAACTCATTAACTATTTAAGATCAACAATGGTAATAATAAGTAAAGGGGACTAAATAATGAGATGTGGGTCACTTTAAACAGTCTTTTTACTAGTTAAAAGTAAGATTGTGAACTATTGAACCTTTTCAAATTTCGAGTCTTAGTAGAAGTTTTTGTTGAGATGTTGTAAATCATTTTTATATAATGCCATAAAAATTTATAAGTTGAATTTGTTCATTATTTGTTTTTTATTAAAAGCAATTAGGTTACTATTTCCACATTTTTGAAATCATTTGTGCAATTTGAATGTAAGAAAAACAAATGGTGTTTAAGCTAAAGAGTTATGCAATCACCAAAAAAAAATAAAGGGGTTCCTAATTATTAAAGCTAATTTTACTAAGAATGGTATCCTCTAAAAAGGAATATTCATCAAATGATGAATAAATAGACCATGGTTAGGGACGGTTAGCTAATTCGGGATCGAATCAATCTAAATACGAGTTAAGCAAATTTTAAATTGAATTTAAATTTAAAATAATCTATTTAGACATAATTGATTTGATTAAATATTAAAATAATATTTTGATAGAAGAATATTAAATAAATTTCGAGTTGGATTCGAGGCATAAATGACTTAAGTTCGACTGGACTCAACTCAACTCATTGTCATCCTTAATCATGGTTAGACACAAAGAAACCTAGGGTTAGAAACCTGGTTAAGCACATGAAAGACCGGCATTGTTGAAAGGCTGGCTTGCTCTTAGAAGGGACCTACCTACAACTAAGTTGGCTCCACTCTTCCTCTTGTACACCTTTATATTCCACAGATTCTTTCTGTTCTCAATTCAACTTTTTTCTTCTTCCATTTCATAAACCTTCATTCCATTTTCTTATTCTTACTGGCAAACATCTTCAAACTAAAGCAGACCCACTTCTTATCTCTTCCTGGCAAGTGATCCCATCCATTTATTTCAATTTTTTTATCTGGGATTTTCTTTTCTAGTTTGTTTGATGTGTGTACTGTCTTAAGTTTGAATCTTTAGCTCTCCTGCTCTGTTTTGCTACTCTGTTTTCTCAATCCGCTAACTGGTTTCTAATCCTCTGTCCTGTTTTGTTTTGTCTTTGTTTGCTGATTTAGAAATGAACTGTCTCGGTTTTGCTCTGGTTGATCACATCTCAGTGATCCTTGCGTGATGATGATTGCTGATCATAAAAATGATCAGGGATTTAATTAGTTGTGGTCAGTTGTATCTTTTTCTTTCCTTTGAAATTTTCACAGAAACTGAAGCGATCATAAGAGAATAACCCAAAAGGCCAAAAGATGCTACTTATTTGGATCACTACCTGTTCGCTGATCATCAATACGCGGAAAACTGGGATTCATGACTTTCTATAAAAATAAAAAAAATCCTTCGAGAAAATATACTACATAAGGAATTGAATCAAATCTTTCTACCTTATTTTTAGCTTACACGTATTAATTAAGTTTTGTGGTTAGGTGGAGAATTAAAAACTTGCAAATTACTTATGAGATCCTTCTGGGAATCAATAATAGAGATTTGTTGTTTGAATTGATTATGAAGTATTGTTACGTGAGTCAACTTCTTGTTTCATCCGCTCTACTCTGTTTCTTAGCTAATTGTTATGTTTCCATTAAAACGACTTCGAAGAAGCTTAGACCAAAAGGTGAAACGAGAGATTGAACAGCTATAGGAACAAACTTTGTTTTATTTTCTTGGCGTTTCTAGTGCCTTTAAAACCGGCTAATTGCCCCTCGTTTTTCGCAATTGCAGTACAAGAATATCTATGATAAGCACTAGAGAGAGATCTCTGTCTTTCTTTCTTTTTTGTTGCCCCTTTTCCTATGTTATTACCTATTATGATGATCATAATAATTATAGGAGGATGATTTTACTTGTAATTTGAACCCATTTAATGTTGAACTTAATACCACGTTTGTGGGTTATCTTTATATGCCTATTCCTTCTTGAATGGTTAAAAAATTGAGAAGATTTGACCCTAGATCCTAAGAAGTAAAGGGCTAGACACAAATTTAATTAAATTACAAGGTGTAGTAATATATGAATAAAGGCAAATTTAGAAAAATTAAAACTTTGGCATACATGATTAGTGGTAAGCAATCTTTTTAATGGTGTAGGTAATGAGGATTTACCACATAGGCTTAGGCTTGACTAATGGGTAGAGAATGCCATATGTCGTTTTGTAGGGACCATTTTCTTTGTGATTAGGGGTTTGATTTAGAATAAAAAGGAGATAAGGATTGGGATGTGATGCCTACTTTAATATGGCCATCTCAAATAATGCCTTTTCTTTTTTTTGGTAATGTATTACCAAAATCAGAGAGATATAATTAGTTTATAGTTCATATCAAGGTTTATTTGGAAGTAAGTCTTTTTTAGGGTTGAAGCAATTTAATTTGATGGATGCATTCCATCTCTTTTTTTTTTCCCCAAGTGGATGGACGGTCTAGATGCAATGATGGATAATGAAAGAAAATGACGTTTTTGGAAAGCAGTTAGCTTTTAGGAGTCTACTTGTCTGTTGTGTACGCTTTGGTTTATATTAACTTACACATTAAAAGTAAAAGATGGAGAAGAAAACAAGGAAAACAATAGTTCTTAGGACCCACAAAGTTAATGGTGTCACATGATACCATCACATGCTATATCAGTCTAAGATGATCTTATAATATTAGCTTTAAATAGTTTTAGATTCATTTTTTTAGTTTTTTATTATATATATAAAGATAGTGTTAATTAGAGTTTTGTCTGTCTTAGTGGCATAATTAGCTTCTTATGCTTAGGAATATGTATAACCTATAATGAGTGCTACTTCCCCACATGTAATGATGTGATTTGGATAAAACTTGTGGACTATGAATCATGATCAAGTTCCCCCATGACCTTGCTAATGACTTGGTCAGAACCCACCATTACTTCTCAATTTCATTACCCTTGTGCTGTAATTGTCATGCTTAGGATGGGGAATGGGTCAAGCTAGGTCGAGTTGCCTCTAGTTCGCCCTAGTCCAACCTATTATGAATCTGCCCCCCAATTCTTCTTACATATGGTTAGACGGCTTGATCATTACCAAAATGACATATTTTTAATATAATTGATTAAAGTGATATTATTTGTTTAGTTTGGTTTAGTTCGAGTCTTTCAGTCTAAATCAAATTTAAAGAGGCCAAATTTCGATCAACTCAAGCTTGATTTCAGACCGAACCAAACCAAAACTCCTAACCCTAGTCACGTCCTTCATTGTAGTCTTTTTTCCCTTTCTCCCTTTTCTTTTCTGTCATATTTTTGGGTTTAAAGAATTGTATTGATCAAATTATAAAAACTATTTATATGTTGGAGATGAACTAAAACTAAAGAGGGAAACCAAAAAAGGGGAGGATACACCTTTCTACGTTGGGAAAATAAAAGTAAAGGTTGCACTTTTTTCTAGGGGCGGCATATAAAAGACAAAAGAAACAGGCTGTCACAATGCAACTGTGGGATCATATACTATCTAACGAAAAAAAGCACTTCTTTACTATTAAACAACTAAATAGTGAAATTTGTTTATTTATAATCTGATTCTGGTATGTTACCACCCACTTGGGTTCTCAGTTAAAGTGCCTTTTCTGTTGGCACCACGTCAAAGATGACATCTTGACATTAACATCTCCACTTCTCTTGGCTTTTTATATTGTTTTTCTCTTCGTGACATTACTTTGTTATATAATGATACTAGCTTGATTGTTTTAGGCTCAAAAAGCAAATAATTTGAAGGGAATATAGTATTGGAGAGTGATTAGTAAGCTCGGTTAACTTTCAATGAAATGTTTGTTTAAAAATAGCTGTCTGATGTGAACCAAATGTGCCAAATAAGTTGGATTTTACTAGGCCATTGAATTTCTTCAATAATTTATCACTGTATCATCAAATCAGATCTGCAAGGTTCTATATGTCATATGTTCCTGTTTACTTTTACCTCAAATTCCAATTACTTGAATTTTTTAGCTTATATGGCTCTAACTTAACTATGAACTTGTGAAGATTACAGAAGGCAATTCTTGTGAGCTACAGCCTACATACATATGGAGGAAGAGACCCTTGTTAGTTCTGAGATACCAGTGAAGGTTGAGATTGATGATAAAGCTGATCCTATCAAGGTAATTCTTTGATTAGATAGGAAGTTCATCGTTTGTAGCTCCAGTGCATATGCTATTTTATGTAAGTTTATTATCAAAGTTCTGAATATTTCTGCTTCTATCTGACCCGGTCTTGTTGAATCATTAGTTTCTATGGTAAACATTTCTAGTGCCATTTGCTGCAGGAGGATATCTGAACTACTACGGATCATATTTTCATATTGATCATTTCTTCATGCTTTCAACATCTTATGCTCCTTTTTGTCTAATTCTCAGTGATCCCTGCAATAATTTCCAATTTCTACTACCTAGGTAGCTGTCAACTTTAGATATGTGGAGTAATTTACATTACTTACAACTTGTATTAGCTATCAAAATTGTAAAAGATATTTAATATACCAATCTCCCTGAAGAATTTGTAGAACTGGTTTTGATTCTTAGGACAATATTAATACAGGTAGCTAATGGAGAATTGGCACAGGCCCAAAAAGAAGTAAAGAAAGAAGATGATGAAACTGATGGGGAGTTCATAAAAGTGGAGAAAGAATCAGTCGAAGTGAAAGACGGATTGCACAAAGCTGAGTCAACATCTGCAGAGGATGACAAGTCATGTGCCATTGAAAGAAGCTTTACTGGTTCAAACAGAGAGTTGCTAGAATCTCAAGAGAAGATAAGGAAACTAGAACTTGAATTGGAAAGAGTTGCAGGGGAATCAAAACATTCCGAGTCTGAGAATGCAAAGCTAAAGGATGAGGTCTTGCTTGCTAAGGAGAAACTTGAGGAAAGTGGAAGAAGATACGAGGAGCTTGAATTTAGTCGTAAGAAATTGGAAGAGCAGATAATTGAAAAAGAAGAGAAGTATAGTTCACAGCTCAACAACTTGCAGGAGGCTATGCAAGCTCAAGAAGCCAAGCAGAGGGAAGTGGTTGAGGTGAAAGAAGCATTTGAAGGCCTCAGAATTGAGCTTGAAAACTCAAGGAAAAAAATGAAAGATTTGGAAAATGAGCTACAAGTTTCTGTTGGTGAGGCAAAGAAATTTGAGGAATTGCATAGAGAAAGTGGTTCACATGTTGAAACTGAGATACAGAGGGCTTTGGAGTTTGAGAGGCTGCTTGAGGTTTCAAAACTGAGTGCAAAAGAAATGGAAGATCAAATGGCTTCCCTCCAGGAGGAAGTCAAGGGTCTATATGAAAAGATTGCAGAAAACCAGAAAGTTGAAGAAGCACTTAAGAGCACCACAACAGAACTTTCAGCAGCTAAAGAAGAGTTGGCACTTTCAAAAGCACAACTTCTAGATGTAGAGCAAAGACTCTCTTCAAAGGAGGCTCTTCTAAGTGAATTGAACCAGGAGTTGGACCTCAAGAAAGCTTCAGAATCTCAGGTGAAGAGTGACCTCTCGGTGCTTGAGAGTTTACTTGCTGCTACTAAAGAAGATCTACAAGCCAAGACCTCAGAGTTGGAAGACACCAAGTTGCAGTTGGAGGCGGAGGTCAATGCGAGGGAACTGGTTGAAGCTGGTGCAAAATCCCAGGAAACACAAGTTTCAACTATACAGGAGGAACTAGCCAAAATAGTTCAAGAAAAAGACGTTCTTGAAGCAGCTATGGCTGATCTCTCCAGTAATTCAGCACATGTGAAGGAGCAGTGCCAAGAACTTGAGGAAAAGTTGAAGCTTTCAGATGAGAATTTCAACAAAGTTGATACTCTTTTGTCCCAAGCTTTATCTAACAATGCAGAGCTTGAACAGAAGTTGAAGTCTCTGGAAGACCTCCACAATGAATCTGGAGTTGCTGCTGCAACAGCCACCCAAAGGAACTTAGAACTTGAGGATTTAATGAAAGTTTCAAACGAATCAGCCGAAAAGGCCCAATCTCAACTAACAGAACTAGAATCTCGCTATATTGTGGCAGAGCAGAGGATTGTGGAGCTTGAGCAACAGTTAAATCTGGTCAATCTAAAAAATAGTGATGCTGAGAGAGAGGTCGAAGAATTTTCCCAAAAAACTTCTGAACTTAATACTGCACTGAAACAGGTGGAGGATGAAAAGAATCAGTTGAGTAGTGTGATGCTGGAATACAAGGAAAAGATAAGCAATCTTGAATCTTCCCTAAACGAGTCAATATTACGCAATTCTGAGTTTGAGAATGAGTTGAAGATTGCGATGGATAAATGTGCTGAACATGAGAACCGAGCAAATATGAATCATCACCGCAGCTTGGAACTTGAGGATTTGTTCCAAAATTCTCATTCCAAAGCAGAGGATACTGGAAAAAAGGTGAAGGAGTTGGAGTTGTTACTTGAAGCAGAGAAATACAGGATTCAAGAACTTGAGGAGCAGATAAGTACACTAGAAAGGAAATGCCTGGATGCTGAAGTAGAATGCAAGAAATACTCTGAAAAGGTATCTGACGTTGCATCTGAACTTGAGGCTTTCCAAGTGAGGGCATCCGGCCTTGAAAATGCACTGCAAGTGGCCAATGATAAGGAGGGGGAATTAATTGCAAGCTTGAACACAGTGACTGATGAAAAGAAAAGGTTAGAAGATGCCTCAAGCAATTCAAGTTTAAACCTGGCTGAAGCTGAGAATCTTGTTGAAGTCTTGCGGAATGAACTAACTGTTGTGCAGGAGAAGTTAGAGTTAGCTGAAAACAGTCTGAAGGCTGTTGAAGTGAGGGAAAGTGATGTGCTGTTGAAGCTCAGGGTGTCTGAGGAACATCTTAAAGAACACGAGATAATGTTAGAGCATACCACTGCAAGAAAGTCGGAGCTTGAAACATTACATGAATCCTTAACAAGAGATTCCGATATCAAGCTTCGAGAAATCACAGAGAACTTCAATAACAAGGATGTTCAGGCAAAATCCTTGGCTGAGAAACTGAAGATTCTTGAAGACCAGGTAAAGTCGTATGAAGATCAACTGGCTGAAGCAGCTGGGAGATTAACGTCACTGAAGGAAGAGCTGGATTTGTCATTCATGAAAATTGCTTCTTTAGAAACATCTAATGAAGAGCTAAGAAGTCAGATTTTGGAAACTGAAAATAAGGTTTCTATCTCGTCTGCAGAGAACGAAATCTTGCTTGAGACGAACAATCAGCTTAGAATTAAGATCGATGAACTTCAAGAAATGCTAAATTCTACCATTTCCGAAAAGGAAACCACTGCTCACCAAGTTGCCTCTCATGTGAACTCAATTAAACAAATAACAGATGAGCACTCTAGAGCCTTGGAACTTCATTCTGCAAATGAGGCTCAGAAGAAGCAAGTGGAAGCACAGTTGCAAGAGACGATTCAGAGACTCGCTCAGAGAGATGAAGAAACAAAAGATTTGAATGAGAAACTAGATGCATTTGAGAGCCAAATAAAGTTGTATGAACAGCAGACTCATGAGGCATCTGCAGTTGCTGATGGTCGAAAACTCGAGGTGGAAGAGACTTTACTGAGATTGAAACATGTAGAAAGCATTGTCGAAGAATCTCAAAAGAAATCTAGTCACTTGGAAAAGGAGAGCAGATGTCTAGCTGAGAAAAATTTGAAGCTCACTCAGGAGCTTGCTTTATATGAATCGAAACTATGTGATCTAGAAGCAAAACTCTCCACAGTTCTTCGTGAGAAAGGTGAAGCAGATGAACAGCTTCAAACTTCAAAGAAGGCCATAGAAGACATATCAAAGCAGCTTACAGATGAAGGGCTGAAACTGCAGTCTCAGGTTTGTATCAAACTTTTTGTTTCCTTCAATAGTATCGTAAAAGCTAACTTTTTGTTTTATGGTCGTCTGATGCAATAAATTGCGATTCTGCAGATATCTGCAGTTTTGGATGAGAACAACCTACTCAATGAAACATCTCAAAATGCAAAGAAGGAGCTTCAATTAGTTATAAGCCAGCTTGAAGAACAATTGAAAGAACAGAAGGAAAATGAAAACACATTGAGAATTGAATGCGAGAGCCTCAGGGCAGAGGCTGCTGAGAAGTCATCCTTGCAAACCCATCTCAAGGAACTTGAAGAACAACTGTTGAGAGCTAATAAAGACGAGGTATGGTGAACTCTAAAATGAAGCTATATGATATTTCAACAAGATTTGATTAAGAAACTTCCTTTCATTTCCAAACTTTTAGGAATCAAATTCTGAGAAAGAGTCGGAAAGAGAAGCAGCCCTGAAGAAATCTCTTCAAGAACTTGAAGCTAAAAACAGAGAAGTCATGCTTCTGCACAAGCAGGTGAAGGAGCTTGAACAGAAACTGCAGCTTGCTGATGCTAAATCAGTTAATACCGTGGAGCACAAGGATGGAATGGAGATCAAATCCAGAGACATTGGATCAACCATTTCTACTCCAACCAAAAGAAAGAGCAAGAAAAAGTTAGAAGCTGAATCTTCTCAAACTTCTCAGGTTCAAACTGCAGAGACTTCACCCGCCATGACAATTAAGTTCATCTTGGGAGTGGCTTTGGTGTCTGTCATTGTTGGTGTAATTCTTGGGAAGAGGTACTGATAATTGGGCTGTGGTTTTTTGAGTTTTCCTTTATTCCCTTGTTTCCATGCAAGCTTATACACAGAATACTGGAATCTGGGTTTATATACCAGTCAAGCATAGGTCTTTAGTGTTTGGTCAGGGAATTTGTTTTTCCGCCTGTCCCTCACTTCAATGCATAGCCAAAAATGTTGGATTCGTGAAAGTTTGTTTCAAGTTTTTTGAGTAACTACTATATCAGCTTCTCTTGCTAATTCAAGTGCCTTTTCAGTTTAAGGATGATCACAAGTCAAGTTGAGCTCAGGCTTTATATTTGGTCCAGAGTTGAATTTGATTTGAGTTTCATAGGTCTAAAATTAATTAAAGTGACATTATTTTGTATATGAAAGAAGTTCAAGACTAAATCTTTAAAAATAAATTTAGTAGGGTAGACGAGTTCAACCTGATCTATTGTCATACCAGCTCAATCCTCACTTCCATCTCCTGACTTCCATGCATCTGTACATGTTGGAGAGAATTTACAGGCTCGTTTTTTATGAAATTGATTATCCAGAAACTGTAGTATGTCCTTAAAAGTTGGAACACTTTTGAATGATTGATAATAGGAGGGTCCATTGTCTAGCCATTTTTATGGTACCACTTGGACCTCCAGGAAAAATTAGGGTAACATGAAATTAAATCAGGAAATTTAGTAGATTGAAGTTGATTGATTAAATGTTTCACTCCGACCTAACTTAATCCAACTTATCATACAGGGCTTGCTTAAAGTACTAAAATAACCTAATTTATAGGCTATTACGTCAGTATGAAGATTTACTAGTGCGCATTCAAAGAATAGCGGTTGCGGATTTCTCAGTTTAAAAATAAAATTAAATTTATACCAATAATTAACTAATAAGTGCAATATATTCAATTAGAACACAATTAAATAAAAATACTTTATTTTATTTATATTTATTACAACAATATATTTAATTAATTTATTTGAGTTGTTT
>JAOQMP010000059.1:30251-59428 GCA_027563575.1 Erythroxylum pedicellare | reverse complement strand
TTTTATTTTATTTCATTGATATTCTTATTCTTATCATAAAAATCATTCACAATTATTTAAAAATTAAAAATTTATAATTTTTTTGATTAATTATTTATAAATTAATATTTTAATTAATTATGTACAAAATAAATTATATAATAACTAAATATGAATATAAAAAAATTCATTATCATTTTTAATATTTAATACCAAATATTGACATCACTTTATTTAATACTATACCAAATACACATAATTAATAATTTTATTTCTATTCCGATTCTCACTTTTTATTCCGATTCTTTTATTATTGGTAAACAAACGAGACCTTAGGTGTAATTATGATCACAATTTAAACCCTTAACAATGTGGTAAGAACTTAGAACCTGATCTGAAGACTATTTTGGTCATCCCTGTTAATAATAAAAGGCCTCCCCCCATTAAAATGCATGTTAAGAAATCTAGTAAGGTTGCTTTTTTATTTATGAGCACAATCCCATGCAGATATTGTATCCTAAAGCCAAAATGAACAAATGGACTCTGGCGTGCCTTATAGAATTGGAAACAACGATACGCAGCCTTGTAATTTGGGTAGCAATTGAAACCCAGTTAGCTTTCCATTACAGATTTGGAACCCAGAAACGGTTTCCTCGCAGAACAGGTGGTTTTCTTGTTTTCTTGACAGGAAAGCTTATGAGATTCTGGCATGGCAAACACTTGTCAAAGCATTGTAAAGAGAATCTGACTGGTTTAACAAGCTAGACGACAAAAACTACTACTGGGAAATGTAATTGAGCCTCTGAGTCTTTGTCTTTCATTGTTTTTTAGCTGTTTTTCTGTGAACGGTGCTCAAAGATCGGTTCTTGGGAGAACAGAGGAGAAGAAGGGAAACAAGAGAAGCAACGATGTCAGACTATCTGCCTCCTGAAGTGGTGGTCGATATACTGATGAGGGTGCCCGTAAAATCTTTGCTTTGCTGCAAATGCGTCTGCAAATCTTGGAATTCTATAATCTCAAGTCCTGAGTTCATCACTAGCCATCTCAAACAGACCACTGCTAGGTCCCGAGGTAATACATTTCTGTTCCTCAAGTACATATCAAAGCCGTTCACAGAAAAGTCATGTTGGATATATCGTGATAATGATGAAGAGTTTAGGGTACACTCGCAAATGGAACATCCCTGTAAGATTAGAAGCTGGAATAATGGTTTCATTGGTTCTTGTGACGGTGTTATTTGCCTCTCGAATGATGAAAAACATTATCTTGTTCATCCTCTTCTCTGGAATCCTTCCATTAGAAGATACCTGAGACTTCCCAGACCTTTGATTCCTTGTCATACATCAAATAATATCTATGGGGTTATTGCTGGCTTTGGCTTTGATTCGCAGAATAATGACTACAAGGTTGTTAGGATAGTGAATGTCCGGAGAAGTATGGTAATTAACAAGAAGCTTAAACATCCGATTGAAGTTGAGGTTTACTCTCTGAATGCAAGATCTTGGAAGATGATTGATGCATGTGTTGATCCATTTGGTATGTGTTTTGGCAACATGCAACCAGCCCTTTTGAATGGGACTGTGCATTGGCTTGTGTATAGATTAGTGAATCAGAAAGAATATAATTCTGTCTTGACATTTGATTTCAAGAGAGAATTGTTTGACAGCATAATTTTACCAAAAATTGTGGTTACTGAATGGAACGAACTGTCAGTTACAGTGTGTCAAAAGTCCCTTGGTGTGTTTCACCTGGATGATCATCACTGTAACATATGGGTGATGCAGGAATATGGTGTAGTGGATTCTTGGATTAAGATGTTCATCATTGATCGAAGGGGTGTAATTGAGAGGCCATTATGTTTTAGAAGCAACGGCGAAATACTGATGGAATCGTTCAATGATAAGTTAATTACATATGACGCTGAAGAACAGAAGATATATGATCTTGGAGTCATTGGCTTTGGAGGATGGTGCCGTGCAGAATCTTATGTGGAAAGTCTAGTCTTACTTAATGAGTCAAAATCTGACGAGACACCAACCAAGAAGAGGAAGAGTAGGTAAGAGCTGTTTTCTTCCTTGTAGCTCATCACTTCTCAGTAATTTCATTTTGCTTATGTGTTCCATCAACCTCGGGCCAAATATAAACATACCATATCTCATGTTCATGTTATTGGCTCCTGGAAATTCCCATTTCATGAGTCTTTCTTATATCCCCTTCTTTTAGAGTATGTAATATAGTGTAAAGCTAGTGAATTGTTAACTTTAACTGCATAGTTATTGCTTATTTTTCTAATAAGATTAGGAGAAATCCATATAGTGATGTCCACTAGTAAGATGTTTTCAATCTCCTGGAACTAGGACAATGCTTGGCCTATAAGTTGATTTTGAGATTTGCCTGTGGCAACTTTGCAGAAATGTATCTTTTGCTGGTATAGTTTTCAAACTCTTGTAGCTTCCAGGACTAATGCCTTTATTGGATTCTCCCATCATTATACTGCCTTTTATTTCCATTGGTATGACTAAGCTTTTTTAATAATCCCTGCCAACATAAGGTCTTCATCTTTCCTGTCATTTAGGGTAGTTAGATGAAGATGACTAAGCAAACGTTTGAAGCTTACAGTGATAACAAATTACTCTTTTTATGACTTCTTTATTTCTTCTTTAATACCATCATTAAATGAAATTATTGGATCATTCTTGTTGGATTTACAATTCATGTAGTTTACAACCTTGAGAGTTACCTGAAAGAAGATTTCTATCAACCTTATTGTTTCCACTCTCCAAACCAAAAAGTGGCCAAGGCCCACCACACCTTATCAAGACACTTTATCCCTACTTTTTACACAAGTTGTGTCTTCCTTGTTGAACAGGCCCATGTAAGACGATGGCCTGGATGAAGTTTAAACAACGACACAAATTGACAGAAAATACTTACTCCCTTGCAAGAATAAAACATGCTGATAGCTAACAGATAAATGATTTTTTTAACATCTTTTCTTGACTTCTGTGAATGTACTATTGTTTTTGTTTTCAGTATATTTGTCTATTTCACTCCTGTGGTTAAGTTTCTTCAGGTAAGGGGATATATTGTAACACGGTTGCTTGTCTTTCATTAAGTTCCTGCAGTCTTATTTAATGCCCGCAGCTGTGGATGAGGTTAATACGTACTGAGACCAGCCCTACTTTCCTTATCTCACTCAAGAGAAGAAGAAAATGAACATCAAAGTGATGAAAAAGGATAAACAATCCCTATAAAATTTTTGCTGTTCTGCATATAGTTACTCATCTATACAGTTTGCCTGTGTACAGATGCATCCTATTTAGTACCTAATTTAGATCTTAAATGCATTAAAAGCTACGTAATTTCCTCAAATGCAATCTGTATAACACCTAAAACAGAATTCTGGTATACATTCTTTCTCAGAACTTGAAACCTACATGCTGTTGAGCATTGGCAACCTTCAATAGTTTTGTTGTCAGCAATGCCTAGATAAATGCAATTCAAGTGGTAAACCAAAATTGCCAACACCAGTTCATCTAAAACTAACTTTTGGTTTAACTGGAATCCAATTGAGATCAAGAATTTTTTTCTTTTCTGGATGAAGATTGATTGATTTGAAAAGGAATTTTTGCTGGTTAAGTGCTTTATTTCTGTTGGTATAGCTTTTTTAATGGAATTTGCTTCTTATGCATATTGAGAGGTGGTATTACAATTATTGAGAACAAGAAGAAGGGCCTACTTACACAGAAAAGTATGGAATTTCAATATCTTAAGACATTCTTAGTATTTGTTTTGTGTATATGCCAGTAGGCTTCTTAATATTGAACAAGGAATTGCGGGGACTAGCAAAGGAAAGAGACCAGATCATTATGATAAAGTGGTTATATCAACTAATGATGAGGTATTGCCAAAGACAAAGCGTGAAGCTAATGTTCGTCAGATGGAACAACCACTGGTAAGTGGAACTATGGAGGAAGCCTTGTTCTCAAAGTATCAACACTTGTGTTAAAGCCCAAATATCAGAATGTTGTCTTTATCAAAATTTGCTGGATTGTGAATGAAATCTAATTGCAATTTGTTACGCAGGCTACAAGGGGTGCTAGCTCTCGTACACTTATCAATTATTCATTACCATATCTGTTCCGTGGAGCAAAGTGCCTCGACAGACTTGCTGTGCCTATCCGTCGACGATTCTAAATCAAACTCGCCACACCTATCATTTAAGTTTCATGTAGAGAATGTGAAGTGGAATGGAAATATGATGTCAGTGGTAAGTTAGAAAATCTCTGTGATGAAAATCTTGGTGAACTGTTTTCTTACCTGCAGAGTTCAAATAAGTAAACTTCTTAGTCTATTTAGAACAATTACCATGTATGATGTAATAGACTTTGAGTTAAGAAGAGAACTGAAGACGGTAATGTTGTGTCACCAGTAATAAGTTTCCCTGTCAATTTTTGTGGTAATGCCCTTTGCACTATTTTGCATGTTAAAAATAACAACAAAACTTACAACCATCATTTTGAGTATGTGAAATGACTTGGCCATTTCCAGATCATTTGGCTCCATTCATGGGGTTATGGAGAACTTTCGTTTGTAGTTTCTAGGGCCTTAGAACGGTCATTCTGCTTTTCATATTTTTTAAAATTTTCTTGCCTAAAACTGCTTAATCATCAATTCTTCTTCTTCTTCACTTAAATCATGACTGGTCCTCATAGCCATCTCCAGAGCATGTTTGATCTCACAAGGCCAATATGACATATAAAAAACCTCTATTAGACTCTTATCTTACCCTGAAATCTTATAATGTACAAAAATTTTGGGCGTCCTTTCTTTTGGTGCCAAATTTAGTGCAGTCAATTTTAAAAACTCATTAAAACACTCTAAAACACCTGCTCACAAAATTGGTGAGAGAAGTGCAACTATTTTGATGTATGCTGTGGGCAACCAGGTCTTATAGCTGGCCTAAACTTGGTGGTAAAAGTATCGGTAGAAAAGTATATAGTTTCACAATTGAGTTGGCTTGACTCATGGATTGACCAAGCCGTTGAGATCGATTGGTAAAATCGGATGCCAATTTTCTCTTGCGAATAAGATTTGTGTGGTTTGCAAAACTTATCCTGCCAGGTGGTTCAAAATGGAAATGAGCCATTCTTGGCGTCATTTTTCCGTAAATGATATCCTTTATTGACTTCCTTGAAGATGGGGAGTAATATTCATCCAAACTCTTTTCCTTCCATCTCTTCATAATTGATTTTCATTTAACATTGCTAATCAAGCAGTCCTAAGAAATTGTACAAAAAAGTCATTGATGATCACGAGTTCTAGAGGCTGATAGTTTTTTCCCCAAGCAGTTGGCATTAACAGCTTTCCACTTTCTGCAGCAACTAATTGCTTTGACTTTGGAGCTAACAAACAGAATAGGAAATCATCCTGTCTGTTAAACACTAACTAGTAGCCGGTGGCAGCCAAATTCCTTCAACCTCATCCTCTTTTTCTCTTAACCACGTTCCATATGCTTTGATTGTATAAACTTATTGACATACAACATTATCCGGCATATCAAAAGATTAGTATATATTCTGCAATGTAATGAACATGCTTAAAGAGCCCTCTATATAGAAAGTAATCTTAAACTGGATTTGCCATAACATTAAGCAGTTTGAATTGTATCTTGTTCTGCAATTTGTCGCCATGCAATTTTGTCATCGTGCAACTTTTCGCACATGCAATGCATGCTACTTTATGATTAGGAAGTTCATTAATGCTACTGAATTATGGCACTATGATCACGACCAATCATGCTGTTCTATTTCAAAAGGTGCAATTATGCAGACTAGTGCTTTTATCAAATACAATCAAGATTCACGTATTATGACTAGGAATACGACAAGTATTTGGATAAGAAGTGCTGGATAGATGTACAGTGGAAACCGTAATCAGTGACAAGTGTCTGCAGGGGTTGATTTATACACTTTTTGTAGTTGGTTGGTTGCTGTAGACTTCATGATTTTTGGCCATGTCTAGACAATATAGCTTCTAGAGGAAATATTATACTTTTCCATGTATGTTTTAATTGATTTTGGTGTGACTCTTGAAATCTTTAGTCTCAAATCTTAACATGCTAATTGCTAGTTCATGCATTGATAGTCGTTCAATTGGGTAAGGCTTCAAAAATGCTTGTGTCTCATATCATTTACCAATAGGGCCACACCTGTATTCTAGGTGACAGAAGTGGTTATAGAGATAGAACAGGATAAGGAAAATTGTCCTTTTTGTTTCCTTCTCCTTTCACGAAGACAAGACTGTTGGTCATTCAGATTTTTGTTGTCATGTAGGTCAAGGCCTAGGGCATGTACAGAAAGATGTGATATACATGCTATTTTGCACTCAGTGTTCATCTCTTTATGGAAACAATTATTTAAGGAAAACAAACTAGTGACAGTAAGATATTCTTCTTACTGTCAGTGGTTTGTTGTTCTGCATTCAATTTTCCAGTCTTTCGACAGAATATTTCTTAAGATATGTACATAAACAGAAATTTCATCATTAGGCTTGCTCTGATTATTATTTCTTCATTCAATATGTTTAATACGTTTTATAGCTTATTTGTTTCAATGTATGTGGTTACTAACCTATGAAATTGTGTTGTTGCATAAGGATTGCAAATTTTTATTGCTTCTGTTTATAAGTCTGTCAAATTGGAAAGATTTGATTATATGATCCTTTTGGTGGATACATTATTACTTTTTACTTCATATGATCAAAGTCATTAATGCTTGTACAGACAATCATAATTGCTTGAAAATTTGCCAAAGAGGCCGGCATATCGGATCAGACACTGCAATATGTTTGTCAGGCTTGGCATATTAAGGGACCAACAGTACTGGGGTTGTATTCCTTGATTTTTGTGACCATTGTCTAGGAGGTAGATTTTGGTTTTTTGGTCTCATTATCAGATACAATCAGAATATTTGACTTTACATCAATGAAATGTTTCTTAGTCTTGATCTTTCTTGTTATGCATAGCATTCTCTGTAGAGTTTCTGGGGTTTTATGGGTACGCCTATGTATTCTCTTGGATGATAAGTAATAAAATTGACCATCAAATATGGCAAATTCAGATTCTTTTTGCAGGCACAATTCTATATTGATAGGGAGTCACTTTAATACTTACTTTGAGTTATTATTACTGTTGTTCTCTTTTTGGGAAATGTTGTCAACAATAAGGCTTCTGCTGAAGTAAAGGATATTATATATTGTTCTCTGCAAATTTGCAGCTAATATGTTATGTAGATGCTCTTTATTGTTTGGAGTAATTCTCCTATTGGTTTGATTTCCTTTCCATTCAAAATGGGTACTCTATTGAAATTTGGTTCTTAGCCTAAAATCCCAGAAAAAGGTAACTGCTATTTTAATATTTGATCTGGCATAAATATGCCTGCGGTATATAGAACAGTGAATTTGGTGTATTTATTATGATAAGTTGTTTACTTTTCTTGCTTTTGAAGAGGTTAAAGGTCACCTGCTTCAATTGTAATGAAATCTGAGACTGGTTAGGGTTTTGTTTTTTGATGTGTTTATACATATTTTATTCCTGTCAGGTTCATGACGCCTAGAAAGAGATGGAGCATCGAGTGCAACTTCTGAAGACAAATGATAGGGACATAATGCTATCTTATTGCTTGAGAGAACCACTCGAAATGGTACAGTTGCTGTTTTAATCCTCGGATAGCCTCATTTGACCTTGTACCATATGCTTCATTGAGCAACATTAGGCTCTACTTCAGCCTCACGGCCACATGATGGTTGTTGGTACTGAGGATGTGCAATGAGAGCAAGTACAAGGAATATGAAGCGATAACTCAAAGAGCAAGCTGAAGGAAGAAAGGTAAAAACCTCTTGCAAGCCTTAATTTTACTTGTGGAAGCCTTATGTTGTTTTCAAGTATTTGGTGTGACAAAACTAGCAGAGAAAGGAAAGGCTACAATTCTCTTCTGTTCTCAAGTATCCTGCTCTATTATCTATTGCTATATGTTGGATAAGCTTTGTTTTGAGATTGACATGTGAAATAGAAAAAAAAAATCTACCAAGTGCCTAATCCTCAGCTGTTGCCTGAAATCAGTTTAGGATGAATGACTGTGTCTGTATCTAATATACACTGATTTTTATGTCGCAGTTGACATTTTCTAATTTTCAATGTTATATGATGAGATTCAGATTGTATCTGTTGTTGAGGTTCAACAGTCTGCTGAGTAGCTTAAGAGCTTGAATTCATGACAACAAGCTTACTTTAGCTATAGTTTCACCTTGAGGAGGAAGGTATGCTGTGGCTTCAGTAAGTACCACTACCTTGATTTGGGATATGAAGGTGCATAAATACTTCAAATGGTGCTGTGTTTAATTTTGGTTTTCAATTTGTTGCTCAAGCTGCAATATCCGAAACTGATAATCTGTGATTGATATCAGAAACTGACAATCTGTGATTTCAAATTATGAACATCAACCTGAAATGAGAAAACGAAGTAATGAGCCTAAACAAAGTAGCCAGTTCCTTCAGAAAATCTTATGCCACATCTATAAACTTCTGTCAGCATGTTTATATGGATTCCTTAGGTTTGTGTCATTGTGCCATGGCTGTGTAGTGATTGGCACCTTGGCAGTCTTGTTGGTTCCCAAACAAGTGTCGAAAAGAATAAAAAAGGCAATGAGAACACTAGTACTGCTTTTTATCTGGTGGCTATCTTGCTCACTCTAAGATGGTGTTACTACGTTGTGACTGTCCAAATACAGAGGATATTGAATATATGATGCACTACTTTATCAGCTTTACATGGAAAGCAGGTATCTGTAAGCGACATACATGTAATCATGTTCCTTGTGAAACATTGATATCATTACCAAATCCTAAGATCTGAACATATTTTGGAGGTGATAGCTCACTGTTTGTAATTACTGGTACAATCTAATGAGATTTTGAATCAGTATAGAGACAGCAAAATATATCTAGTTACGGCTCAGCTTTTTGCAACCATTTTCCAGAGAATGTGAAGGTGAGAATATGAAGAAATTGATTACAAGGATTAGTCCCACATTGTTCATTTGTAGTTCAATTATCACTATTGCAGGGTTCTTCCACTCGCACCATGCAGTCGTAACGGAATAAGTATCATGGATTGTTCCCAGTCAGGTAATAAAGAGGGACAAGTGGTTGAACTCAAGCTCCTAACCCATTCGATATGTTCAGTACTTTCTACAGGTTTTTCATAGAAATTGAATCATGTTCAGCAACTGTGTTATATGCAGCTCTGCGTATCAGGCATGTGCCAAACAAGGTATGTTGATAGTTGAAGCAGGAAAAGCAGTCAGATGTGGTTAATTCATCAGGCTTCTCCAGATTGACCTTCAATGATCTTGTAGTAACATTCATTTTGTCATATAAGATGCTTGGAAGTCTCAGATATGGCATGCAAGTTAAGGTCAGGCTTTTCGACAAATGTGCAGTTCCTGATCTTTAGTTGCACAGAAACCTGCACAATCTGATAAGAAAAAAGTTCAGAAAGCATGATTTTGGTTTTGAAACATGATTTGTACAAGTATTAGCATGCAATGTCAGAGGTGTGATTCTTCAAGCTCAAATCACCATCATCAACTTGTAAACACCGACTATGGGCACCGAGAGGGAGGGACGAGGAACTGAACTTGACAGTGATCTTCCAAGGATCATAAGATAAGCATATTCTTCCTTACAATATATCATAAGATTGTCACCCCTGCCAAACTGCCAAAAATGAATATTCTTGCCATAAGTTTTGCAGAGTTTCTCAGAATCATGTCTATGAATGTTTCCAGGATCGCCAGGCATGAACAAAACACCAGCTCTTGATCCATGAACAGGTTCTCCAAGGTTATACACTTGATCCCAATGAGGTCTAGTGTCAGGTTGACATTGAAGGCATGGGTTTGTTTCAGTTTCAAGGTGTGATTTCTGCATCAGATCAGGATTTATGGACCAAGTTCTTGAAAATCACCATACTCAATCATAATCTTTACCACTCGAAAGAGTTTTAGTGCTCTGATTAAGCTCTAATTGTTGTCTTATCAATAAATAATTTTATACTTTAATACCAAATTAGTGATCCAAGTCAATATGGATGCTCATTTTAAGGCTTCATATGCTAAAAAAATCCATGCCCTACAAAAATATTTAATCATTTTTAATATAAAAGATCAATGATGACATTATCAATGCTTACTCTTAAATGTCACTCTAATTAATTATAATTTTTAGGGACAATAGATTCTAAAATATTAAATCTTTTAGAAAATTTTCAATTCAGTATCTTAAATTTTTAAAATTTTCAATTAAGTTATATACCTTTTATAATTTTAATAATTTGGTCCCTTAATAACTTAATTTAAAATGTTAGTTATGTTAATATTTTTGTTAATTTGGAAAATGAAATTATTTTTGTCTGACACGCTTCTACGTGAAAATTTAGTTAATAATTAAATATTCATGTGCATTTAAAAATGTTATTTTAAAGCTATAAAAGATTGATCACTTAATTAAAAATTTTGGAAGTTTGGATACCAAATTGAAATAAAAAAAAATTTGACACTTTAAAAGCTATTGTTCCTATTTTTTAGAATTATTAAAAATTTATAGTGAATCAAGTCTATTGTATAGTTTTTTATTTTCAAGAACACTTTGAAATTGGGAAGGAGTTTATAAACTTGTACATTTTTATACCATGTTTAACTAATTAACTCTATTATTTAGATTTTCTTGATAAACCATTGCTTCTAATTTAAAACAGAAATCATAATTTTTGTGTGTGTATAATTTAGTCTATATTTGACTAAGAATGGTAAAAGGGCTTGGGATCGGCTAGGCTTACTAGGACTGCCGGAGTCAAAATCCCCTCAAAGACTCGAAACTCCAAAACAAAACGATATCATTTTATTAAAAATAATGTCATTCTGTACTTTTAATTTAAAAAAATTGATCGGCTCTGGCTCAAGTAGTCTCTTGCCCGATTGGGTTCGACTATTAAAATTCAGTCAGTTTCAAGGTCACAGTTTTAAATACTAATTTCAAGTTAACAATATTTCAATTGATAATTGAGTTTCTAAATATGTTTTTGTTTTTAATTTTTATTACAAATTTTAATTAAACAAATTTTATTTTCAAGTTTTATATTATAAAATTCAACCAAACAAAATTTTATTTTTAGTTTTTATATTATTAAAAAACTAAAACTAAAAAACTAAAACTAAAAAAAAAAAGGAAGTATAACCAAATGACTATTTTGATAAAAGAACAATGAAATCTGAGCCTTCCCCTCGGTTGACTTCCAAAGTCTTCCGCAAGAGTCTACGATGATACCACGCGCAACGCAACCGGACGTCTCTTCTTCCTCCACGTGTACTTTTGTCTACGTGGCGGTCTCCTATTTGCCAGTCCCTCCTTCCCACGCGTACACCCCCTTGCTCCGCAAAACCCCTCCATAATTCCCATTTTTTCCTCCGGAACTAGAAATCTCCATTTCACTTTCTCTCGGGTTCTCGCCAACCAAACAGAAAAAGGAAAGAGCTTGAAATAGAACAACACTGCTGGTTACTAATAGAGAATGCAATTCTGAGTCCTTCCAACTTCATCAAATAATAAAGATGAGGTCAATGTTGTTCAAATCAGGAATATTCATATTCTTGCTTTTGTTGAACTTTGTTCCTTCACAATCAGCTGTTTCGAGCGTAGATCTAGGGTCCGAATGGATGAAAGTCGCTGTAGTGAATCTAAAGCCAGGCCAAACGCCGATCTCGATCGCAATCAATGAGATGTCGAAGCGCAAATCCCCGACTTTCGTCGCATTCCAGGGCGGAACTCGTCTTCTAGGCGAAGAAGCCGCTGGAATCGCGGCACGGTACCCGGACAAAGTCTACTCTCAGCTCCGAGACATGATCGGAAAGCCGTACAGTTACGTGAAATCGTTTCTCGATTCAATGTACCTCCCGTTGGACGTCGTCGAAAATTCTAGAGGCGCGGCCGGTTTCAGGATCGCCGATAATCTGGGCGCCGATGCTTCGATTTACTCTGCGGAGGAGTTGCTGGCGATGGTGTTGAGTTACGCCGCGAATTTGGCGGAGGTTCACGCGAAGGTTCCGGTGAAGGATGCGGTGGTCACCATACCGCCGTATTTTGGGCAGGCGGAGAGGAGAGGGTTGGTTACGGCAGCGCAGTTGGCGGGAATAAATGTGCTTGCTTTGGTACATGAACATTCAGGTGCTGCGTTACAGTACGGGATTGACAAAGACTTTTCTAATGGTTCAAGGTACGTTGTATTATATGATATGGGGTCAAGCAGTACTTATGCAGCTCTTGTTCACTACTCGGCCTACAGTGCAAAAGAGTTCGGGAAGACTGTGTCCGTTAATCAATTTCAGGTAAATTTCTCATCTTTCTCTTGTTTGATTTATTTCTTGAAAGTTGTAGCTAATTTATGTTTCAATGAATTAGCTTTATTAAGAGAGAAAAGTTTGGACTTTAGTATTCCCTGGAGAAATCTAAAACTGAAATTCCCATCTAATTTGGTTTTTAGGACGAGAGCTTCAGTGAAGATTGTTGAACGTCTATATCTGTAAATCGATTTAGATGATTTGAGTTAACAAAAAAACTAACAGAAATATTTCATTTTACTTTTGGTTTAAAACAAACTGAAGTGTAATAAATGTTGTCTTTTTCCCTGTTTATTTTGTGGTTTCTTTTTATACTTGGTTCTTTGATACTTGGCTGGGTCCTGTTACTGTTTTTATGATTTTATAATATTTCCAGGTTAAGGATGTTAGATGGGACGCAGTTCTTGGAGGACAGAATATGGAATCTCAATTGGTGGAGTTCTTTGCAGATGAATTCAATAAACAAGTTGGAAATGGGGTTGATGTTAGAAAGTCTCCTAAGGCGATGGCTAAATTGAAGAAACAGGTTAAGCGAACCAAAGAAATTTTAAGTGCAAATACGGTGGCTCCTATATCAGTTGAATCTCTCTATGATGACCGGGACTTTAGGTAGGGTGGGACTTTGGACATGCTATGCATAAACAAGCTATCTTAGTGTTCTTGTTTGTAAATCCAGTCTCTTTCTCTGCTTTTTCCAGCATCAGTTACTTGTTTTTGTGAACTTATGGCTGTCATCCGGCTACCCACCTTATATTTTTGGCTATCATGGTCTGTTCCTGCCAGTTGCATTCAATTAATTTGCAACAACAATCTTTTCCGTCATTGACGACTAAGTTGTCTGGTTGAATAATTAATTCAGTTAGATGCATCACTGCATTAATGAAACATATAGAATTTTTGCTCCTTCATATATGGATAGTTGCTCTGGTTTGTTTGTTTCTTTGCTTTTCCTTTTGAGTATATGAATATTTCATGTAGATCAGATGAAGAATTGATTGTGATCTCATATGAATCTCTTTTTATCTTTTGCAATGATTTGCAACTTAGTGAAATAATTGTGTATGTGTGGTATCTTATAATACTAAGTTCTGCAGAAAGTAATAAAATTTGGCAGACATTTTGTTTCCTGAGCTGGTATTTTACTCTGTTGATTTCATTAGCTAAAATAACTTTAACCAATTTGTTTCTTGTATCGTGAATTGCCAGAGTTCTTGTTTTTTATTTCATCATTTATGGTTAAAGATCAAGGTTTTCTTGTTTGCTTACCCACAAGCCCTTGTATGTGGTTGAGAACTCATTAGTTATGGTAAAACCTCAACAATAACATTATGTAGCAACATTCTTATTGGTTATGTGGGGTTGCTACCAGTTAAGTTGAGTATGATCATTAGTTAGATGCTCAAAAGAATGTTTTGTTATATATTTGTGTGACAACCTTTAATTAGCATCCTTTTTGTTTTTTTTTTTCAGGAGCACTATCACACGTGAGAAGTTTGAGGAGCTTTGTGAAGATCTGTGGGATAGGTCTCTTATACCTTTAAAAGAAGTTATCAAGCATTCTGGGCTCAAGTTGGATGAAATATATGCAGTTGAACTCCTAGGAGGTTCTACCAGAGTGCCAAAGTTGCAGGTTGGTACTGTCATTTTCAGTTGTTGTTTATTGACTGAAGGTAGAAATTATGGTCATTCTATCATTTCATCCACACCTTAATACAAAAAGCAGAAGAGCCATCCTGTCATTATTTTGCATTTAGCTTTATCAATTTTTTAGTTAGAGTTTTTAATTTTAAAACTATTTTTGTAAAGTTAAAATGTCCGATCCCGCCGTGGTACCACTTTGCTAAATGTCAACCTCCTTTTGATTGCTTGGATGTCTTTCATTTTAGTAAATGATTCTTTGATGCATTTTTGAGGAACGAAAAGGATCTTGAATAATTTTGATGAAGATAATGGATAAACAGTGGTTGCATGATGTCCAAAATGCTTTTCTTATGCTTATTGTGCTACAAGTGTTCCTCATAGCATGAACATAAGCAAGTTGACACACTTGTCTCTTAGCTCACTGCTTTTAGCTTAGCAAGTATATGCCATAATGTATGCCTAATTATTCCATGACACATCATTCTCTTTCAGCCCTCATCTGTTAATCAAGCTAGCATTTAAAAGAAATCTCTTTTTCGACTTTTAATAGGCCAAGATCCAAGAATTTCTTGGTAGGACTGAGCTGGACAAACATCTGGATGCTGATGAGGCTATAGTTCTTGGTGCATCACTACATGCTGCAAATTTAAGTGATGGAATCAAATTGAATCGCAAGTTAGGAATGGTTGATGGTTCAACATATGGTTTCACAGTTGAACTAAATGGTCCTGATCTTGTTAAAGATGAGAGTACCAAGCAGTTACTTGTACCAAGGATGAAAAAGCTACCCAGTAAGGTATTTTTAATCTCTAACATGAGATGACTAGATGATTAGCTAAAAGTTGTGATTGGAACCGCATGCTCCATTTTTTCCTCTTTCTGGATGGATTAGTTCTATGTCTGATTATCTTTCTTCTTATTTATAGATGTTCAGATCTGTTGTCCATAACAAAGATTTTGACGTTTCACTTGCATA
This sequence comes from Erythroxylum pedicellare, assembly GCA_027563575.1. Classification (NCBI taxonomy): domain Eukaryota; kingdom Viridiplantae; phylum Streptophyta; class Magnoliopsida; order Malpighiales; family Erythroxylaceae; genus Erythroxylum; species Erythroxylum pedicellare. Next base: position 44,376 of record JAOQMP010000059.1, on the reverse strand, counting down.
TGAGAGTGAAGATCTTTTGCCTCCCGGTGTCACCTCAAATGTCTTTGCTCAGTATGCTGTGTCTGGTCTTGCTGATGCAAGTGAAAAGTAAGGATTTCCTTGATCTTTTTGCTGATCTATATTTTTCTCTACTTTTTTTTCGTGATCACAAAACCATTTCATAGTAAAAGGTCCTAAAGGTTTTATTTTTCCTTCTTATTCTACATTGTCTAGATATTCTTCCCGAAATTTGTCCTCTCCTATCAAGGCAAATCTCCATTTCTCTCTCAGCCGAAGTGGAATTCTTTCTTTAGATCGAGCAGATGCTGTCATTGAGGTATCAGAATGGGTGGAGGTACCTAAAAAGAATCTGACGTTGGAAACTACAACCAGTACCTCCCCAAATATATCAGTTGAAACTGTTACTAACAACACTTCAGATGATAGCAATAAAAACTTGCAGTCTGATGGTGAAATCAGTACTGCATCCAACTCCACTGCAGAGGAATCAAGTACAGTTGATTTGGGCACAGAGAAAAAACTGAAAAAACGAACATTCAGGGTTCCACTGAAGGTATAGACTGATAATTTACGTCCAGAAAGAATCTTTCTTGTAGCAAGTCTCACACTTTTTTTCTCTTTTCTTATTTCTTATTGTTGTTTCTGTTTGTTGGAGGTTGTTGAGAAGACGGTGGGACCTGGAGCACCTCTTCTAAAGGAATCTCTAGATGAAGCAAAGAGAAAATTGGATGCATTGAACAAACGGGATGCTGAGCGAAGAAGAACTGCAGAGTTAAAAAATAACCTGGAAGGATATATCTATTCCACTAAAGAGAAGGTTTGAATTGTTCACTTGGTTCATACATTATTATCTGTTAAGGGTTTGAATTAAGGAATTGCACTCCTTGGTTATGTACTCTCAATGGCTTGATAATTAGCGTTGCTTGATCTTCCTGTAGGGGCTTATAATCATTTTTGTATATATTATGGAACCAGTAATAGGTTTTAAACATCAGTTTTCGATTTTTGTCCGCTATGTTGCATAATCAGTTTCATCTCCTTCAATTTTTTGTTGATTCCTATATTCCAGCTTGAAACAAACGAGGACTTGGAGAAAATTTCTACCAGTGATGAACGGAAATCTTTCATTGAAAAACTTGATGAGGTATACCTTTTTAATTTCTTTTTAATATCAGACTTGATATCTTGAACTGGACATTAATATAACTCTTTTTACTTGAATTCATGAACACTCAACTGTTTCAGGTCCAAGAATGGCTATATACTGATGGAGAAGATGCTACTGCTAATGAGTTCCAGGAACACCTTGATTCATTAAAAGCCATTGGTGACCCAATATTTTTTAGGTATTACCTAAATTTTGTTTTCGGTGCAACTAATTCTCCAAGTATACATAATTAAACTCCTAAGTTTGATACTTCATGTAGTGTGTATCAGCTGATATGAGCTTTTGCTATAGGTATGAAGAACTTAGTGCGAGGCCAGCAGCAACTGAGCTTGCTAGGAAGTACTTGGGAGAGCTGCAACAGGTACATCAAAGCAATTGAATTTACATACGATATTTATGATTTTAAGGCATGCATTTTGGATCTGCTTTATGATAGCTTTTTCTTGTTCTCTCTGTTAATTTTGTTTCTGGACCTGGATTTTGTAAAAGGTAGTTAAAACGTTCCATTGCTTGATCATTTAATGATCCTATGAATATTTTATTTTTGAAAGATGAGTGAGCAAGATTTACTGGATTTTGTATGTTTTTCATACATGTTTCTCTTTTTTTTCCCCCTCTTTGTTGCTTTGCAATCTGTCTTAGATCTTTCTTGGTGAACTTTCAGGAACTTGGTAATATTGATAGGTAGTTGGTTTTATATAGACATATATATATCTCTATATGTGTGCATGTATGAACATAAATGTACTTTTGTGATTGGCTTACTTGAAATGTTACTCTAAAGTAATGTCTGCTGACTTTGTAAGATTCTGGAGCTAAAGGCTTTTGTTTTTTTTTTTGCCAAAGATTCTTCCTTTTATGTTTAGATAGCAAGAAGAGTGCATTGACCTTTTCAATTTTTAATGCCAGCAGATTGTAAAGGGCTGGCAGTCAGACAAGCCTTGGCTTCCGAAGGATAGAATAGATGAGGTGTGTTTTCAGTTTCTAATCTAAGATGTTAAGCTTCTTGCTTGCAATCTCAGGTTGATTGAAATACTTGACATTTGATTTGTGACAATTTCCTTTCCAGGTTCTTAGCGATGCTGATAAGTTGAAGACTTGGTTGAATGAGAAGGAGACAGAACAAAGCAAGTAAGTAGTCTCTGTAACAATAATTGTTGGTTTGCTACTTACAGCTTTGTTCATGGTCGGCCATAAACTGCTCGAATGCTTTAATTAGTGGATATGTTTTCATGCGAATGTACTTTCATGTTGATATTACTTGCAAGAGGAAACTTGCTCTTCGGAAAAATTGTCTGTATGCATATGAAGCTCATATAAATCTAATGTTTCGCTGTCTAAGAGATAAGCTATATGAATCTAATCTTCTGTTAAAGAGTTGATTTTAGAAAACTTATCTTCATAGAGTAAGAAAATATACTATCTAGTTTGCTGTAGAACGTTAATAGATTCTTAACTAGGTTGAAGTAGAGATAGAATGGGGGAATCTAACACCAAACCACATGATGGTCTTTTGGACTGGGAACTAGAAAAGAACCATAGAAGACATCTAAAAATCTAAAATTATGAATTGCTTCGAGAACTCTTGTTTGAACACTTAAAATTTCTGGAACCCTAGCAGCCTTAAATCTCATCTCTAGAGTAAAAATAATCTACCATTTAAAGTAACTTGCCAAAATAGAAATGAGAAGACAATAAGCCCCTTAAAAATGAAGGTACGGTTGCATAAATGGTAAAATTTTCTGGAACCCTAGCAGCCTTAAATCCCATTTCTAGAGTAAAAATAATCTACCATCTACAGTAACTTGCCAAAATAGAAGTGAGAAGACAATAAGCCCCTTAAAAATGAAGGTACGGTTGCATAAATAGTAATCTGAACAATGTTATGAACGGTAAAAATAGTGATGCAAACAGTAACATCACACTATTTCTCCTGAATCATAAGGTCGCTCAAGTTCGATGATTGTAGCTTCTTCTGTACATGATCCAAATTGGTTGCATAAAGTAAAACTAGCAGACTACCAAATTTTCAACATATTACTGTATATACATATTGTGTTGTAGTCTGCAGTTGATGCATGACCTGAATTCTGCTTTGATTGTAGTCTTCATGATTTCAGGAACACAAATGTGATTATTGCTTCATATTTCTTGTTTGCTGATCCAATTTACCATTACATTCACTCTAACGTTACTTAATTTTTCTTGCTTGGATTTGCCGGTGGTGAAGTGTGTTATCCTTATTGTACAGCTTAATAGAAATTGAAATTGTAGGAAATGGACTTTGCGCTTTTTTATTGTCTAGCTTAAGCTTTGTGAATTCATTTGCCTGAATTAATGAGATTGAACTGGTTCTTGTTTATTCCATTTTCTCCTACAGAACCCCTTTATTCAGCAAACCAGTATTCACATCTGAGGAAGTATATCTGGAGCTCTTCAATCTGCAAGACAAGGTATTGCTGCAGTTCATTTCCTTGATTAAGAAAGTAATGTCTCCGATGCATTCCTCAACTTGAATTAATGTTTAATTGTTATTCTATAGGTTGCTAGCGTCAACAAAATTCCGAAACCAAAGCCGAAAGTTGAGAAGCCTAAGAAGGTTGAGGTTGAGACCAATGCAAAAAATGAAACTGAGGCTACTGCAGAAAATGCAAATGGTTCCAACTCAAATACTACCGAGAGTTCTGAAAGTGGAAGTTCTACAGCGGGTTCAGATGCCACAGCTGATGAAAAGGTCAATCAAGAGGCTGAGGTTCATGATGAGTTATGATTTTAACCAAGATAAACATTAGGATTCACGTATATGTTTTAAGACCAAGTGAGACAATTGACAGAAAAAAGTAGAAAATGCGATATTGCTATTTTAGGCCGCCGCAGCAGCAGAAGGGGGAACTCTTATCATTCTTGAGATTAAAGGTTGAGCCAATCATTAGTTCTTCAAAGGCTGAACTTTTAAAGGACATTTGCCTTCCTTTTAATTGTAACCCCTGTAGAATTATACCCACAAAAAGGAAGGGGCATCTAAATTGAACACAAACATTTGCCTCTTTGGGAGTTTTGTTGATGATACTACAATGGCAGCCACTTCATATTTAATTACATTACAAAAGATATAATCTTTTCCCTTTTAATATTTGGATTCTAGGCTTATCTTGTGGATCTTTGTTCATTGCTCATAACTATGATTTGGACCAATGCGATACGATCCTATACTAAATTGAATCTGTTACGCGAGCTTCGGTCAGATGTAGCATCTGTCCAAAACCTGGTTTTTGACGATGCATTTGTCAAGTCTAATTTGTAATCACATCTTAGAAATTTATTAACTTCAACGAAACCATTGCATCTTCTTAAAATGACGAAGATAGTAAGCAGATTGAGAAATGATTGAAGGGCATTCGTATTCACGCTTAAGTTGAATGCCAAACCAACCATGAAACAGAGTCTCCTGAGGGTTGGCAAAAAAGGTGGTAGTCGTGTGTTTAACCAGAATCTGAAGATTACCCAGTTGGGAAAATTGGGACGAATTGAAGATGCCATTGAAGTTTTCTCAGAAATGGCACAGAAGAACGTAGTCTCGTACAATTCCATGGTCTCTGCCCTTGCTAAAAATGGCAAAGTCGATGATGCGCGCAGTCTGTTTGATAAAATGCCTAGCAGAAACTTGGTTTCTTGGAACACCATGCTTTCTGGGTATTTGCATAGTGATAGGACTAAGGAAGCTTATGACTTGTTCTCTAGAATGCCTGAAAGGGACCTCTTTTCTTGGACTTTGATCATTACTTGCTATACACGCAGTGGGGAGCTTGAAAAGGCCAGAAAGGTGTTTGACTTACTTCCTAGTGATTACAAGAACGATGTGGCTTGTTGGAATGCTATGATTTCTGGATATGGGAAGAAAGGAAGGTTTGATGATGCCAGGAGTTTGTTTGATAAAATGCCTGTTAAGGATTCTGTTTCATGGAATTCAATGTTGGCGGGTTATACCCAGAAGGAAGAAATGCACTTGGCTTCACTGTTTTTTGATGAAATGGGTGAACGCAATGTGGTTTCATGGAATCTGATGGTATACGGGTTTGTTGAAGTATGTGATCTGGATTCAGCATGGAAGTTCTTTCAGAAAATTCCAATTCCAAACGTTGTTTCTTGGGTGACTATGATGAGTGGATTTGCACGATATGGCAGAATCGTGGATGCTAGAAAAACTTTTGATCTGATGCCTAGTAGAAATGTAGTTTCTTGGAATGCTATGTTATCAGCTTATGTCCAGAACTGTCAAATTGATGAAGCTATTAAGCTGTTCGATGAGATGCCGGAAAGAAATGCTGTGTCATGGACTACAATGATTACAGGATACGTTAGAGTAGGTCAGCTTGATAAAGCAAGGGAGTTATTGGATAAGATGCATTACAAGAACACTGCAGCACAAACGGCAATGATGCATGGTTATGTACAGTTCAATAGAATGGATGAAGCAAGGGAAATTTTAAATGGTATAGAGACCCATGATGTTGTTAGTTATAACACCATGATTGCAGGCTATGTGCAGTGTGGAAGTATGGACAGTGCTCTTCATCTTTTCAAACAAATGGCTAACAAGGACATGGTATCATGGAACACCATGATTGCCGGCTATGCTCAAGTGGGTGAAATGGATAGAGCTCTAGAGATATTTGAAGAGATGGGAGAGAGGAATTTGATATCTTGGAATTCTTTAGTTACTGGTTTCATGCTAAATGGGTTGTATTTAGATGCATTGAAGTGTTTTGTACTAATGAGACATGAAGAGATTAAGCCTGATCAGTTGACAGTTGCTTCTATCTTAAGTTCATGTTCTAGCATTGCTGCTCTGCAAGTTGGGAAACAAATTCACAATCTTGTTATGAAGAGTGGTTATGTAAAGGACTTAGTCATCTGCAATGCCTTGATCACTATGTATGCTAAATGCGGAAGAATCTTGAAAGCAGAGCTCATCTTCAAAGAAATTGATCATAAGGATGTTATATCTTGGAATTCCTTAATTGGTGGGTATGCGTTGAATGGATATGGAAAGGAGGCACTTGAACTCCTTGAGAATATGATTTCAAAAAGAGTGGCTCCTGATCAAGTCACCTTCATTGGTATTTTATCTGCATGTAGTTATGCTGGCCTTGTTGATAGGGGAATTGAATTGTTTAAATACATGACTGAAGTATGCGGTATAGAACGACTACCAGAGCACTATGCTTGTGTGATTGATTTGCTTGGAAGGGTAGGAAGGTTAGATGAAGCCTTTGAAATCGTAAGTGAATTGAAGATCGAGACAAATGCAGGAGTCTGGGGAGCATTGCTTGGTGCTTGCCGCATGCATGGGCATGCGGAGTTCGGAAAGTATGCTGCTAAAAAACTTCCAGTATTTGAACCCCATAAAACATCAAGTTTTGTGCTCTTATCAAATATGTATGCTGAAGCTGGAAGATGGGATGAGGTGCTAGAGTTAAGGGCCCTAATGAAAGAAAGTAGTGCAGAAAAACAACCAGGATGCAGCTGGATTGAAGTTAGAAATCATGTACATACATTTCTGTCCAGTGATTCAACTCGGGTTTCTGCAACAGGTATATGCAGAACATTGAGTGACCATATGAAGAGCATAATTCTAGTACCTGAAATTCACATCTGACAAATATACTAATTCATTGTTCTTTCAGTTAGATGGCATAGTGCTTTGTCACGTACAATGTATATATGGTATAAGAATACAGACATCTTCTCTTAATTGTTTTGAATACATCTTGCATTCTCTAACCTGTTTGAAGCATTCATTTCTGGTGATCTTTATCAGAACTCTATTGTTGCTGCTAGAACACAGAACCAACATGACAGAAACTTCATTTTACTAACATCATAAGTACAATGTATATATAGTATAAGAATACAGACATCTTCTCTTAATTGTTTTGAATACATCTTGCATTCTCTGACCTGTTTGAAACATTCATTTATGGTGATCTTTATCAGAACTCCATTGTTGCTGCTAGAACACAGAACCAACATGACTGAAACTTCATTTTACTAACATCATAAGCTATGCTGATAATCATTATTATAACTCTGTCTTTTCAAATTTATCCTGCAATTGGAAGCTTCAATCCAGACCCTCTGGCTGAAGAGACCCCAGTGAAAGCTCCATATCTAATTTGCTTATGGTCAAGAGGCTTAGAGTGAAAAGATTGCTGATTCACCTGAACTTTAGATTACTGTTCTTAAAGGAATTAAAAGAGCAATGTTTTAAAAAATAAACCGGAAGTTAAACCGGTAAAATAAGAGGTTTAAAATTTAAAAAATTCAATTGGTATTCAACTGTCATAAAACCGGCTACAGGTTAAATAAAATTAAAGAATTTAAGATATTATTGAAAGAGATTGTCGTTATCTATCGAAGACTTTGAAGTTTAATTGAATAAAAGAGATTGTTAAATAAAATTTACTTGATTTATTTTAGTTTATAAGAATTTATTAATTTACCAAAATCTATCGATAAATTAATAAGCTGATTGATTTTTCAACAACAAAAGTTATTAAAATAAATCGAACTAGAAAGATAAAATCTAAACTGAAAAGTCGATATGTTTCATATTTTTACGATTGAAGCAGTTGAAGTCATTGAAAAAGAGCATAATTCACTTTGTATAAAATAAAAACTTAGAAACAATAATAATATTCAAAATTTTATATATACTGAAGGGCTTTTTGTTTCATTGAAGAACATGATTTATTGTATTTGGATATGTAATGATATATATATATTAATATGGTTTTGGTTACACATAAAAATTCCTTTTTTTGTTAAAACAATAAAGTTTAACAACCTAAGCTCGGGTTCAGGTAGCCCAGGCCTAAAAGATATAAAGAAAATAAAATTATTTTGCAAAAAATGATATTATTTTCTATTTTTAATTTAAGATTTTTAAAAATTAGGATAGATTGGATCTAGTCAGGCTTTAGGCTACATAAACTCAAATAGATTCAAGCCCGTCATTTTTTATTTTTAATTTGAAAAACATTTTAAATTGGATCGGGATGAGCTTAGTTGGGTTTTAGGATACTCAAGTTCGTCGGACTCGAGCTCAAGCTCAGCTATCTCAGGCACGATTCGGCCTCAAGCTAGGCTTGGGCCTAAGCAACTTAGCACGGCCCATCACCAACTCTAATAATTACTATATATTTGTTATGGGATGCTCTTTTTTTTTTGAATTTTTTTATACCTATAATTTTTAAGTAAAAACGACGTTATTTTTAACAAAACAATGTTATTTTTAAATTTTAAATTAAAAAAATATAATCAGATTTGGCCTACGTTTAATTGAGCTTTGAGTTACTCAAGTCCAAACTCCGACAAACACCAAAATTGAGGTTACCTCAACCTGATCAGGATCAAGTTCAAGCCAAACTCGAACCTCCAACTTAAAACTTTACTATTTTGTATATAATATTAAAGATAATAGTATAAACTTATTTAAAGTGTGAAATATTAAATTCCAAATCACTCTTTAACCTTTAAAAGCTATTACCCTTTAGATGCAGAGTTCCATGGAATCAGTCAGCTAGTATCAGTCACTCACTATTTCCACAAAATAAAAACTATCTGTGGAACTTCCCATCTCAAGCTAACTTCATGTGTATAACAATTTATATATTTTACAATACTAAATAAAGAATGAATGTTTATTTCCAATGAAGGAAATCTATTTGTGCAATAGGACACGTTTTGGTTCTGCAAGTTTGATACAATGTCAGGAGCAGGATGACTAGAGTAGGTTATAAATGAGCTCTTAATCTTTCTGCTACTGGATATTTGAATCATTTCCTGGATCTCTCTCAATCTTTGTCTTGAATGGTTTCGTGCAGCTTAAGCTTTTTTTGATACTTTCCAATGGCTTCAAGTAAGTGTTCCCTTGATAATGGTTTACTAAGATGGTCATCCATTCCGGCTTCAATCATCTTGTCAGCTGCACCTTTTGATTCATGAGCTGATAATCCAAAGATGGGGATGTGAACTCCATATCTGATCTCCCTCTTCCTTATTTCTTCTGTTGCACCATAGCCATCCAGTTCTGGCATCTGTTGAACATGTAATGGAATTGAAAAACATCAAGTAATGACTCAGGATTAGTTTGCATTACAGTGTACTGATTTAAGTATAGGACGTTACCTCGCAGTCCATCAAAACATAATCATAAGGAACCACAGAAGATGTAATTTCAGATTGGTCTAGCAAACCAATCCGATCCAGTGCTTGCTTTCCATTTTCACAAGCATCAACACTTGCACCTAGCTTTTCAAGAGTAGTCTTAGTCATCACACGTATCATTCTGGTATCATCAACCACCAAGAATCTCATTCCAGTCAGAGGCTTGTCCATGTCTTGTTCAAGTGGCTTAAACTTTTCATCAGAAGATGATGGTGCTGCTAAGTTTGTTTGATCTAAATGCTTCAAGTATGATGAGACTCTTTGCATTGCACTATCCTTTTTACTTTTAGATAAACCTCCCTCCCTGAACTCAGGTAGAAGTCCTAAAACCCGATATAACCGAGAACCATGAAATGGCTGCAACAAAATGTCATCAGTGGGATCGATCCTTCCCTGATAAGAACTTTTAATTCTTCGAGAAGTCGGTTTATCTAACCAAACTACCTTGCAAGAAACACCAGAGATGCCTCTTTTAAATTCATCAACAGCATTGTATAGCTCTTCATAAGGTCCTGAACTGGCATCAATCACAAGCAACAAAAAACCTGTTGCGGCTCTACCACTGCTATTTCCACCAGTGGGAAGCTTTTGATCTGTCCCATCCATGGAGCTTAAATGCAAATCCTTGCATCCTGTGCTTGAAGTGTCACTCCCGGGACATGCATCCAACTTATCAGAAGAATAAAGATAAGAAACATTCTTGCTCTTTATTTTCCTTAGCACCTCATGAATGCATTCCCATTGCTCAACCACAGATACTTTGATTCCCAAGCTTTCAATAAACATCTGTGTAGTTCTTCTCCTTTCTTCTGCTTGAATCAGTAGAACAACATGTGATCTCTCGCACCTGGCGCTAGAACTAAACAGAGAGAGCAAGGGACCTGTGGCACGAATGGTAAAGCTTGGAGCTCTAGCTCTGGTTAGCACAGGTGTGCTGTCAGATATGGAATTTACTCTATTCACCGTACAGCTTTCTGAATTATCCATAGCAAGATTCCTAGATGTTGTAAGGAAAATATTGAATTTGAAGCAAGTTCCTTTCTCCCCGATCGGTTTATCAACTATTTCTATTTTACCATCCATCAGCCTTACCTGATTAATAACATTTAAAGTTTCATTACTCAAATACCTGGAAAGAAATAAACAGCATGTAACACATATTCAGATCAGTTAATTCTGAAGGAGATCACTTTGTTTGCTCCTACTGGACATTAGTTTACAGAAAATTTTCTGTTAATCTTTGTACTCCAAGCCATACAAGGTCTAGTTTCTGCAATTGACTCTTATCAATTGCAAAATGTCCTGTAAATAAATGGAACAGTATATGTTTTTTATAATGCAAGCAACAGCAGAACTTAGGAAATATGAGACATAGAAAACACCAGAGATGAAGTTTTCTGGAAAAGGATTACTTACCAAAGATTGAACAATTCCTAGTCCCAACCCAGTGCCTCCATGCTCGAAAGCAGTTTCTTTGACTTGGACAAAATTTTCAAATACTGAACATTGCTTCTCTTTTGGTATTCCTTTCCCTGTATCATCCACTTCAAACACAAATTCTATACAGTCTTCATTCTGTTTTGCTGCATTGACAATTTCCAACTCCTTTCCTCCCTTTTCATTGCGAAATAAGCAGGAACATGGTTTCCGGGAACCATCATGCTTGCCGGCAGTTATAATGTTCTGCAAACTGGGTTTTTTAGCCCATGATCTAACTGATACATGCCCTTCTGATGTAAATTTCACAGCATTGCCAATTAAATTACACAGGATTCTTTTCAACCATAGTCTATCACCTTTCACATTGAAATATTTAAGAATGGAGCCATCGCAAGAGTCCAACACTACATCTATACCCTTCTTCAACCCCATAGGATAATGGAAATCCACTACCTCTTCAAGCAGGGAAGCTATATTGAATTCCTCTTCTGCAAGCTCCATCTTGCCAGCCTCAATTTTGCTCGAGACAAGGATAGAATTTAGTAGGCCTGGGATTACATAGAAGAATTAGGTTCATGATTTAAACTAGTAAGAAAGAAATGATTTGAAGGACTGATCAGTTAGCTTACCAACTAAGTCCTTTGTGCAGTCATCCATCTGCTTTAAGTATGCCTCCATTGCTGAACCTGGAGGTACTTCTTCATAGCACATGCAAATCCAGCCAGTAATTCCATTTAGCTGATTGCCAATGTCATGACTAGCACTAGCTATGCCTTTACTTTTGTTCATGTACTTCCTCTCTGCTTGTTCAGTTGCTTCCTTTTGTTTTATCAATGCTGAACATATGTGCACCTCTCTTTCTGTAGCTTTAACCATCAACAACACGAAAATGAGGATAGAGATGATCACTACAGCCATCATCACTATCAATAATATGTGAGCAACTCTACTCTTCCTCTTAATGTTATGCACTTGTCCGTCATAGGGGAAACTCAAGACATAGACCTGATTCATACGTGCAAACAGTTAGACATTGAAATCTGCAGAAATTGCACAAGTTCTTCAGGTTTATCAGAAAAAAGGATTCAAGGTCTAATGTAATTCTGTATGTCAAACTCCAGGACTTACTATGCTTATCTTATGTCATTTTCGTGAAGCTTAGATAAAAAATAAACTTTTGAGATGGATGGTTCATTGGAAACTTACAGATGGAACTCCCAAGAGTTCTATTGTAGAACACCCGACTATATTCTTATTTTCTCCCATCTTCAGAAGTGAAACCTGTGGCTCTCCTCCTCCATGCGCGCATGAAATTTCTGCAACGTGACTTTCATTCTGTCTATCTAATGACCACAAGGAAACGGATGTTCCAGAGACCTTAACACGAGTATTATTCAATCCTCCTACAAGCCACTGTCCATCTTGTGTTCCCAAGTATAAGCTTCCACCATAAAAATCTATCCCATGCAAGACTTCAGTTAATGTTTTCACTGGAAACCCGAGAGAGACAGCTCCTTGTCTATTTACAGAAACAGTGTTCAGGATAAGAAGATCTTCATCACTGTCCACTCCTCTTCCTACTGTAGCATACCCGTTTGTACTGTTCAGAGCTGGTTGGACCAAACTTGCGTTGGCTATGGTGGGAATGTTAGATTCAATAGGAACTCCCTCAGGTTTTCCTGTACTAGGGTCTACGTTTTGCTTATACCAAATGAATTGTTCCCTGGAATTTTGATTCTTCAATTTGCAAAAACCTGCCGCGGATTTGGAGTAAATTGCAAAGGTTTCGTTTCCATCATAATAGTACGAGAAAAATGAACCTTCAGTTCCAATGTACATAGCATGTGATATGTACGGAACTACTGTAAGTGCATTGAACAATAAGGGAGCCACCTGATGAGAAACAGAAGAAAACAGTTTCAAACAACGAAATGTATAAGCTATAATCTGCATTTACAGTTTGCAATTTATATTTATATGCCAGACCCTGATAAGATTAGAGTAATAGGTGAATGACACTCTTACCTCGTCCTCAACATTACAGGATACAAGAGCATTTCCTTCCAACGATGAATCCATTAGTCGACCTAAATTAATTGCTGAAGAATTCACAGTATGCAACAATTTAGCTGTGTTGTGAAGCTGTGAAGTTAGCGTAGAGCTCAACTTTTGGGAGTCCAAATATAAGTTTTGCTCCATCTGTTTTGCCATTCTACACCACCATGGAACTATTATACTCGGAAATAGCAGCACCACTGTGGCCTGCACAATCAAGTTTGTTAAAAAAAAAGTTCATAAGAACTTTTCACGAAGCAAACTAAAGATGTTTTTGACCTGTCATGATTATGTGTAAACTGGTCAAGAACGTACAACATCAGAAAAATGATTGAACATGCCTACAAGGCAAAAACATGATGAAACCCTTTTTAAGAAATGGAAAAAAGATTGATTTTAATTTCATCTTCTTTGGTAGTCATAATGATATTAAGGAACTGAAGAAAAATGGGTAAGAGTTAATATTGTATGAAGCATGTTGATCAAAAAGGATTGCAGTAATGGAGTCATCACCAGAAGAATGTAGCTCAACAAAGGCCTTGAAGCTAACAACTTGAGCTTCTCCTTAAACGCCATTTCTGCATCCGCAAAAAATGAACAGATGCAGCAGCAACCTGTAAAAATTACATCGAAAATAGTTCCTTTATCCAGTAATTAGATCATTGAATCTACATCAAAATAGTTTATTAAAGTAAATAAAGACTACTGAAATTCCATAAAAATCTCTGGTTTTTGTTTGTTTTATCATCTTTGTTTCAAAACAAGCTTCCCTTCAGTGTTCTACTTCACATAAACACTTCCCTCTCATCTCTTCCATTCTTTCATGTCTCTGTGTGTAGACATGCATAAACTACACGACTTCCAACATATAAACACGAAAAAGTGGATAAACAGACAGAATTAAACCAACCTGAAAGAGAAAAAACAAGTGAGTGTCTTTGAATGTGTTTCTCCTCCCTCTTTTTACCTTTTTAGAACAAAGATTATGTGACCCTAACAAGCATCTGACTGTATATACTTGTTAGGTTGGCAATGAAGTAGTAGTCTCCATGTGAACAAAATTACATACAAAGAAGGAAAAGAATCTGATTGTGGATTTTGCAGCTTTAGGTTTAGATTTGCAACTCCACACGTTGACTCCATGCAGAACTCTTCTGTATTAATAACTTCACAGATTATCTCTTTTTTTTTTTACTTTATTTTATATTAATTCTTTATAAATTTAAATTTTTT
>JAOQMP010000058.1:5200-17115 GCA_027563575.1 Erythroxylum pedicellare | reverse complement strand
AGCGTGAATAAATCACTAAACAATTAATAAGAAATTTAGAAAAATTCAGGATCCAACATTTAATGGATATAAAGATTCATTTGGATGTGAAATGGTTGCTGGGATGTTTCTTTGGTGTTACCTTGCTTAGAATTGGTTGAATGTGATAAGAGAGTATTGTGTAGTGGCATTCTATCTAGGGTTTGTTTGAGTTAGTCACATTGTTTAAGTCATAACTTAGTCTACAAACCTCCAAATTATGTGATTTTAATTGCATATGAAACCTAAGACATATATCTAAACATATTTGGAGGGACTCTGACTTAATTTTAGCTTTATGACCATGGAATGAGGGATAGAAAATGGTGACCTAATGCTGCCCTTATTTTGGAGCAATGTGTGATATTTGGTCTATAGCTTATGTGTTAGAAGTTCAAATGGCCTGATCTTTGGTGTTTTGCAAGCTAGAGACATAGAAGGATTCAAATGGCCTGATCTTTGGTGTTTTTCAAGCTAGAGACATAGAAGGACAAATGTATAGAAGACCACGAAACCCAGTTCTGACTTTTTCTATACGAATATTAAGAAACAACTAGACTCCGTCATGTGATTTTTTTCTAAATTGATAGTTTGCCTATTTTAGACCAATTTGGGGTTTAGCTTTAATTCCATTGTTTTGAGTTTGTTCTCATTTCTGATTTTTACTGAATCTTATCTGAACCTTTTTGAATGTGTATGAAACTTTCAAACACATATAAATAAATGAAATAGGACTTACCATAAGTGAATTGGATCATTGAACATTGTAATATAAGATTGAGCATAATATATTCAAAAGAAAATTTACATGTACATAAATGATTTTTATGCATATTTATTACTCATCTATGTATAGTATGATTATACAAGTGCTTACATAAATGATTTGTATGCATATTCATTACTCATCTGTGTATAGTATGATTATACAAGTGCAATTTTACACCTTTCTAATAATGATAAGTTATGGCTTGCATGTATGAACATAGATACAGATTTTATGACCTGAAATGTATATCAAATGACTTGTCAATATGTTAATCATGAAATTGGTAAATAATTAAAAGAAAATGTTACAGTACCTACTTTATTGTCTTGGTGGTGGATAGATGAGCATGCCTATAGGGTTACAGTGCAACTGCTATAGTTTGACACCACTGGTGTCCATAGTTCGATACCTTCAGGTATCCACAGCTTCGAGCATCCACAGTTCGATACCTTTGGGTATCAACTGTTTGATATCTTCGGATATCCACAGTTCGATACCTTCGAGTATCCACAGTTTGATATCTTCGTATATCCACAGCTCCCGTTGTTCACACCCATAGAAATGTGCAGGTCTAATACAGAAAATATAGTAAAGTAAAGAGATATAAATAAGAAATACAGTATTACAACATAAATAATCGGTATATGAATGAGCATTTGCATTTGCATTGATAATTTGTATCATTAAGTGTTGAATATCAATGTTTGAGTTTTGAAGGTGAATTTATAGTATATGAAAAAATATTGAAGCATGTTTGCATTATTTATTTGATTAAGTATGTCATCATTATTTATATTTGTACAATGTTCATAAATGTATACCCTTGTTGGATGACTGTTGTGAGTGGTCATTCAAACTAAGTGTTTTCCTCACTAAGCTTTCATGTTTAGCACGAGTGTTAATCCATATAGATTATAGGAGTGAGATACAGGTAACATTTGCAGTGACCAAGGCCAACAACTAGGAGTAAAAGTACCTTTGGGTGTGTCTTTCGATTAAAGAATGATAATGTTAAATGATATGAATTTTTGTAATGTGTATATATATATAGCATTGAATAGAATTATATAGCTTGAATGCATGTACAAGAATTTGGTTGCTCACTGTGTGGATGGTTGTAGGTTTTGTATAGGGGTGTTACAACCGGTGTTTGAATGGACTTAGTTCTGGATGGGCATGAGCAAGGGCATAGTTCATCGTGGAGAGTTGATAAAAAGAGGAGGAATCTTCTGTCCAAATAACTCTGTTCCAGTCCATCCCAATCATCCATTTGTGTGGTTCGATGGTTGAGATGGACTGGGACATAGTTGCGTCAGAGGATCTTGGACAGAGGATCTCTCCTCGATAAAAGTTGCCAATACCATATTTGACTCGAACGAACAAAGAGCCAAAAACTGTTGTGGTGGGCATGGGCTGTATGGCTTTTCTCTATGAATCTGTTGGCTGGGTTCACATCCCTTTTTGTCCAAAACACGGTACAAATAACAGCTTAATGTCCCACCATGATACCAATCCTTTTTCTTTTATACATAGAAAAAGAGAAGCATATTGCGTGTGGTGGGAATGGGATGTTGGTGAAACGAGTGTCAGATTACTAGCTTTTTGACCAGCATTTGTATTGTATGTACCATGGGAGGAATAATGAGACAAATCCATTGCCTGTTGAGGCATGTGGAGATGATCACTTGGATTTAATGCTTCTATTCTATTACACTTTCTGGAACCATCCCAACCGACGAGTTGAAGATCCTATCCACCGCTTGATTCTAAACTTCCATCCCCTCTTCATATTCAATGATTTCCTATTCATAGTCAAATAAGCTAATACTGCAATTCAACAGATCTAAAGCCTCAATCCATTAGACTATTTCATTTCCTTTCCTGTCCTGCTATTCTACCGCTAATAGTAATATCAGGTGAAGAGTTAAAATTTTGTGGAGCTACAAGTTTGCTTTACTTGGATTTGGTGCATAGATTCCAGTAAGATCATCGGAAAATGAGAAGGCTAGTAATAGTAGATAACATGATGCAATTCAACATCATTGATGTTTCTACAACTGTACAAGAGAACGAAGACATTCTAATAATCAAGCATTAAGACTACCTCTTAAGAGAGCTCTCTCTAATTCTCAAGCACTGATGATTGTTGGATGCAAAAGAAAATCTTAAGCAGAAACTCTTTTATTTCAACTTTGATTGGACGACTGTTTTATTAGAGGCTGAGAAGTCTTTCCCCATTCTTCTGCCGGGCTTTTCACCTCCATTAGCAATGCTACTACTTCTTTCATGGTTGGCCTTTCTACTGGGGATGAATTCACACAGAACATTGCAATTCCTAGTGTCTGTAGCATTTCTTGTACCATTTGGTCTGGTAAACCTTGAAGCTTTGTATCCAGTATCGATACAGCTGGTTCGAAACTTCCCATCTTTTTCTTCACCCACTCCACTATGTGTAGCCCATCTCCAACTTGGGGCTCAACTGCACTGCGACCACTAAGAATCTCCAGCAAAACCACTCCATAACTGTAAACATCACTTTTCTCTGTTATGTTCATGGTGTATCCATATTCTGCAAGTATTATAAAGAGTTATTAGGATCAACAATTCGATTATAACGTTGATTACTTATATTCCAACTTCATAGAATTTTGAACTACTGCCTGACAGAACATTGTACTGCATGCAAGATCCTTGTGACAGGACATTACTGGTAGCATATGCATAGTTGCATGTCATCACCAGCTAATCCATTCAAACCAAGTAAAAGATAAACAAGTGAGCTAAAGGAATTAGAAAGCTAGAAAATTACTTGCCTGGGGCAATATAACCATAAGATCCAGCTACTCGAGACATTGCATGATGATAATTTGGAGTGTTCATCAATTTCGCGAGGCCAAAATCTGCCAGGTATGCCTCAAATTTGGAATCCAGAAGTATGTTATTGCACTTGACATCTCTGTGAAGGATTGCTGGAACACAATCATGGTGAAGATAAGCCAGGCCCTGGGCAGACCCAACAGCAATTCTGTACCTTGTTTCCCAATCCAAGTTCCTATTCCCTTGCAACAGCTGTTGCAGGTTACCATTTGAAATATAGTTGTAGAGAAGAAGTTTGACACTCTTGTTAGAACAGTAGCCTAACAGCTTCACGATATTCCTGTGTCGAATATGTCCCAGAATTTGAATCTCTGCTGCAAACGAATCCACTGCCGGTTCTTCATCCTGTTTAGTTTTCCAAAGCTTTTTTACTGCAATCAACTCACCGTTAGGCATTTCGACCTTGTACACCACTCCTGAACAGCCTTTGCCTATCACATTTTCGTCTTTTAAGCAATCCAGGATGTTGTCAATGGTGAAATTGAGCTTTTGAAATGGGATAAAGGTCCATGGATAAGAGAAATCTTCAGCACAAGATGGTGACGCTGAGGCTCCCAAAGTCTTCTCAACCATGTACCTATGCTTGCGAGTCACTAAAATCCAAGAAGCAAGAAGTAGGACTGTCACTGAAGCCAGTATTACCGAAATCAAGGCAACAGTTTTCGTAGATTTAAGTCCATCTCTTCGAAAGAGTCTCGATGAACAAGTCGAGCCATCCAGGGACTCGCAAAGGTCTGGATTTTGCAAGTACATATTTGAAGAGAGAGTTCTAAAGAATGGTGTTATGGGAATAGGACCTGAGAAGTTGTTGAAGGAGATGTTAAGAGAAGTCAAGCTAGTAAGGGACCCAAGAACCTTAATCTTTCCACAGAGCATATTGTGGGAAAGATCGAGCAATTGTAACTGTGTAAGACCAGATATTGTGTCAGGAAGCTCACCACTAAATGCATTTGAGCTCAAGTCTAAACTAATTGTCAAACTTGTAACGTAACCAATTTCAGGTGGAATCGGTCCTGAAAGGCCGTTGGAGCTCAAATCAAGCAATGTTAGCTTCTGCAAGTTGTGGATGGATCGTGGTATTGACCCTCTCAGCAAATTGTTGTTAAGAATGAGCTTGTTTAGGTAACTAAAGTTTCCAAAACTTTGTGGAATTTCACCTGTGAGGCTGTTCCTGCTAAGATCAAGTTGCTCCAGATTTACAAGCTCCCCCAGCTGAGTTGGTATCTCTCCAGTAATGTAGTTGTTGTGGACATCCAACAGCTCGAGAACGGTGATGTTAGAAATCTGAAATGGAAGGCCGCCAGAGAAACGATTCATATACAGGTCAAGAAAGACCAAATTCTGTAAATGGCCTATCTCCTTAGGAATCTGACCAGAGAGTTGGTTTTCTCCAAGCCTCAATCTAACTAAAGACTGGCAATTTGCGACACCTCTCGGCAATCCTCCTGATAATGAATTACCTAGAAGCAGAAGCTTGCTCAGCTTCTTCAAGTTGAAAATCTCTTCAGGGATTGACCCAGTGAGCTTGTTTCTCGAAAGATCAAGAGCATATAATTCAGTGCAGTTACCAAAAGAGGCTGGTATGATACCAGACACTGAATTACCCCACAAGAAAAAACTCTGC
Source organism: Erythroxylum pedicellare (assembly GCA_027563575.1). Taxonomy (NCBI): domain Eukaryota; kingdom Viridiplantae; phylum Streptophyta; class Magnoliopsida; order Malpighiales; family Erythroxylaceae; genus Erythroxylum; species Erythroxylum pedicellare. The sequence goes on along the minus strand of JAOQMP010000058.1, from coordinate 11,827 downwards.
AAATACTTCAGCGTTCCAACCTGGGTCGGAATTGAGCCTGATAATTGGTTCTTATCAAGCTGAAGTGTTGTTAGACTTGTACAGTTACTCAACTGCCAAGGAATCAAACCTGTTAGCGAATTATCGGACAAGTGAAGCTGCTCAAGAACAGTCAACTTTCCTAAATCACCCGGTATTTCCCCAGAAATGTCATTAGCTGAAACATCAAGAACAACCAGCGATGAACAGTTTGATAGCTCAACTGGAATAGGCCCTGCGAGAGAATTACCCCACAGAAGCAAACTGGTAAGCTTTTGCAGCTTACCCAGTTGAGAAGGGATTGAACCTGTAAGCTTATTCATGTGCAAGTACAAGTTCCTCAACTCCGAACAAAATCCTAGCTCAGGTGGTATAGAACCAAAAACCTCGGTATCATAAAGAGCTAAAGTTTGGAGATTGATTAGGTTCCCAAATGTTGGTGGTATAACACCGGAAAGCCCTGACGCTGCAGCACCAAATGTGATGAGATTGGTTAGTAGACCTAACTGAGGTGGTATTTCTCCAGTCAGATAAGGATTGCCACCAACTCGCAGTTGTTGGAGGGAGACCAAAGAACCCAACTGAGATGGTATTGAACCATTGAGAAGATTGTCTTGCAGGCATAGAACTTGTAAAGAAGTAAGATTCGCAAGTTGTGGAGGTATTCTGCCAGAAAATTTGTTAGTGTCCAAGTAGAGAAACTGAAGTGAGGAAAGGGCACCGACTTCTCGTGGAATAGGACCTGAAAGAGAGTTCGAGGAGAGGTCTAAAAGCCTAAGATGGATAAGTTGGCCAAAGGAAGGCGGGATTGTGCCAGAGATGTTAGCAGAGGAGAGATTGAGAAGTTGTAGATACGAAAGATAAGAAAGTTGTGAAGGTAATGAAGATAAATTGAGGAATGTGTTTGGAATGGACAGAGAAATAACTCTACTTTGTGGAGAACACGTAATTCCTTGCCATGAACAAGGAGTTGAGCTTGAAGGATCCCAAGAAGAGAGGATTGAAGAGGATGACTTAGCTGATGGGTCTGTTGCTGAGAGAAGAGAAAGAAGAGCGTGTCCATCAGGAGACAAAGAAGTCACAAAAGATGTTCTTGTCATGGTTAGCGTAACCAAGATTGAACAAAGCAAGAGAGTAAAGATTGGTTTCTCCATTTTTGGTTGTCACCAACAAAACCTTGGTTTAATTCAACGGAGGCCCTTTAGGTGGTTTTGGAAACGGTGGAAGATGGAGATTGTGATGGTAACGGTGAAACTGAAAGTCCACTCTAGGAGACAACATGCATGTGAGAGAGGATTGTAGCGAGACAAGGATGCTTGAGTTTTACACTAAAAGTGTTGAGACCATGCATGTGAAGAATACGAAAAGATTGCCACCATTAAATCTTAGAAGAATCTGTCAAATGAGGTCCAGGACCCAAACTTTGACGGTGATTAAACGTTACCCATAAGGATATCTCCTGTTTCAAATAAGAATCGGAGTGGAGGTTCTGGTGGCTGTGTTGGTGATAGTGGACTTGGTAAGATAAAGTGAAATGATCATAAAAAGCTTTCAAATTTCAGGGTCTGCAACCCTACGGATTATATTGTAAGGTGGTCATGGCATAATATGCAAACTGGGTTTCGTTGGGGTGGTTGCTGCGGCTGCCTGTGCCTGTGCATGTGCATATGCCTGGTATGGTATGGTATGGTATGGTGGCTAAGCCAGTCATCTTCTTGAAACCTAATACCGTTTCAAGTAAGTTATCCTAATTTAATTCCAGCATTTCTTCCTAATGGACACGCAGGCAATTGTGCAATTCCCCGTCGCAAAGATACAATCTGGAATTTCGACTAATTTTTAATTTTTAATCTCCCAGGTTACACGTGTAGGACCAGCATTTGCTAAGTAAAACACAAGTCCACTTGTCAAGATGACATGGTAAATTTCTTAAGCATATCGTGCTTAAATATTAATTGGAACAAGTAATTCATTCGATGCAGTGGACGCGTTAGTTGCTAATCGGTTCCTTCGGCGTTAATTGCCAATCGGTTCCTTCTATAATATTTTATCATAACTGCCATGAAATTTCTTCAAACTAGAACTGTAGCCAAAAGACTTAAATTTGGTGGCAAGAGAGTTTGGACTTTTATAGACCAGAAAGTAATACATTAGTTACTTCTATAAATCACAATTACTATTTACTCCACAAAACTCCAAAATTTTGGAAGACGTTCAAATTGCAAATATTTGGGTCAGGGACTCAAGAGTATCAGAGATTCAGGTGGGCAGAGGCACAGAATCTGGCTCCATGTCGAACAAACTAAGAACCCTCGATAAAGAAAACTTAACCATTTGTGTTTTCTTTTTGAAAAAAAATAAGGAAAGAAAGACGTCATTGGGAACGCAAAGGCTTCGACGACGATTAAAAAAAGGAGAGAAGGCAGCATAGGAGACTGTGAAAGCTAAAAGGGGCTTAAGGGCAAGCAACCAATTTCAATGTCTTTTTCCTTACATTTACTATTATACACATAAATATGTTCATTAGAGGCCAAAACGTGGGATGGTGTTACCACAGAAGGTTAGAATTTAAGAGAGGCGTGGATACAGAGGAAGTCTAATTGGCGCATCTAGTTGTTTAATCATAACAAATTTTCACTGTATGGTGGGTAAGTAGCCAAGGTTAAAAGCTGGGTTGGCTTACCGAGGAAGGGAGGGAAAAGGGAAGTGGGTTTGTTTTGGGAATGTAGAGACTACAGAGACAGTCACGTGAGACATTAGAAAGAGAGAGACCTGTTGGTTGGCTCTGGGGTTTTGGGTGACAAGTCATCATCGATGGTTTTTATTTTATTTTTTTGGCTTTAGGGTACAGATTAGGGTTAGGGTTTTCATCAAGGGGTTTTGACGGTTCATTTCAGCTCTACCTTATTTAAAATGTTTTTGAGGAAGATTTCAGGTAAATATGATATATGTTTCGACGACATCGAGGGTTTTGAGTTTTGACATTTCATTTCAGCTCTACCTTATTTGAAATGTTTTTGGAGAAAATTTCAGGTATGTGTTCGAGCACTGGGATTTTATTTTTATTCTTCAAGAACAATTAATGCTGTCCGCCTCAAATTCATAATATACGACAAAATCTATCAAAGCCGTTGTCATAATTGTCCTAATAATCTTTTGGATTTTGAATATCAAGGTTACATTGGAGCATCTTATAAGAAGATAAAAAATATACTTGGCACCCAAATCAATGTTTTGAATTTTTAAGTCGGACATAAATGAGCAAGGCTATAAAGTGAAAACCCTAATCAGTGGTTACTGTACTTGCTCTTGGCTCGATCCAGTTAATAATTGGATGCAAATTTTATATCTTTTGAAAACCTATATACGTAATTATGACAAGCTCGTCACTAAGCTTTGTGTTCGGTGGTTTTCTATACTTTAACTGTCTACTTGTATGTCCAATACATTGTTTATGCATTTCACTACAATTTGAGTTTACGCATTACACTGCATCAAAATTGGAGCTCTCTCGTTTAGACTTCACATACCCATATGTGTATATTCAAAAATAAATATAAATACAAGATATGAGTGTTGGCTTTTACTCTATAGTCAATAAAGTCTACGAGATAATTACACATTGCACATGAAATTATGAAAAGATTATAACTATGAGATTTATATTACATTTATGTATTATCTTTAAATTATACCTAGTCATTGTTTTATTAAGACTGGATATTAATATAATGTAACAACACTAGCACACATTAAGTTTTTTCCTTATAGAAGAAGTAGTCAATCTCATAAACTAAAGTATGGAAATACTTAAACAAAAGTGTAGGTGCTTATTAGAGAGCAAGTTTACTGAACTGATCCCATATGAGAAATCTATTTAAAACATTACTTGTATGTCTATGGAAATTCTCATTGTGATGAATGTATAAGTAACCTTTAGACTTCAAACCTCCAAAGTTATCTTGTATAGGGATTGCTATATTTCGATAATGCTTATCACCTATTCTAATCATGGTTGCTCAGTCGGTAGTTATTATATATAGCGTGAGCTATAAGGAAATAGCTGAGTGATCAAGATATGATTTATCATCTTAAAGTAATTAGGGAGAATGTTTGGTTGTTCTCAATTAGTATTGATTAGGAAAATCCTTGGCTAAGTTAGAATGACGTTTTGTAAATAGTTTACAAATATTATTAATTGAATCAATAGCTAATGATGGAGAACTAATATGATCGTACTACAAAATATATTAGACATTAATTCTGTGCTCTATGTCCAATCAAAGCATTGTATGATGAAAGGATTCAATTATACAAAAAAAAAATCATGTACAGAAAGGTTAGTTAGAGCCCCCTTGACATTTCTAAATATTTGGGATGTCATGATGTATTGCTAAACGTCAATCTTGATGTGTAGATATAAATTGTTTAATTAGAGAATTTAAGATAATCTAAAGGAGTTTAATTTATTTAATCTTAAATATGATTTAGGGTTATAATTTGAATCCATTGTCGACATATTTGAGAATCTACTGGGTCATATATAAAAAATCAGTTGAAGAGAGGAAAAATATTTTCATCAAGTTGGATTTGATTGTAAAATTTGAGAAACTTTATAACTAATTAGCTTAGTTCTATTTTATCATGTATATAAGGAATTATGTTTACATCATCTATAATTTGACTTAAATTAGCGGAAAAGCCAAAAGAAGAGTATATGTTACTCTCTTTATGCTAAAAGTATTCTAAAGGTGATTATTACTATATTCAAATATACGTCGGGTTTGGTTAATAGCTTTTCAGCTGTTTTTTGGTTGTTTGAATTAAATTAGTTGTTTGACCCATATCAATAAGCTCTTTATTTGTTTGGTTAGGAGCTGGTTGGGTTGGTTGATTCAACCTAACTAGCTAATTTTTCACTAGCTCCTTTACTGGAGCGTTTGAAGATAGTTGATTAATTTATGTCAGTATTACCCCTCTTTACTCTCTACTCTCAACTCTCAGTCCATCTTCTTCTTTTGCTTCTTTTTTCCCCTTTTACTGTTCCTTTCGTTTGGGATTACTAAGGTTCCATGAAGTGGGTTGCTTGAGATGATTTTTGATGACTTCTTTGTTCTTTATTTGGTTGGTTTTTTCACTCCTACTACTGGTGGTTTCTATATTTAAGCTTTTCTGACGTTGAATAGTTTAGCATTCTTCATGGAACTTGTTTCTAGTAATTGGGTATTTGTATTCACCATATCTTGTTGCATTTTCTTCTCTAGTGTTTATGCAGGTTGAGATTATGCATTTTATTAACAATATTCATTAGATTTTCTTAACAATATTCATTAGACTTTGTAGAAATCATGACTGGTTGATATTTTCATTTTGCACTCTTGATAGCACCTTTTTCTTGAATGGCATGAGATTGATAACTAGGCTTTTTTCAGGATTGACGATTCCTTGGAATAAACCTAATAGGCTGAAATATTGGAAGGTCATTTGAGAAGATATTATTCATTTATCCATCCATCTTTTCTACTGATTTCCTAAAATTGCTAAAAATTTTCCTCTAACTGAATTAACAGGATACTGGTCTGTCTATATAACTCATTTTCCTAGCTTGAAATTGAATATCTTGGTAAAATTGTACTTTCAACTTTGTACTTAATATCATTAATTCCTTGCCTTTGGTTATTAGTTGTTAAGGTTATTGGCCAACGTTCTTATGGAAATGGTAAGGTAATGGCGGCTATTTTGGAGATAAATAATAGCAGTCTCATATTTTCAACTTCACGTATGTAGCCCCAAACCCTATCTACACTGGTTGTTAAGTTAGGGAGGGTGCATAGCTTAGAGACAACTCTCATAAATAAAAGAATAAATTTGGTTGCAGACAGAAAAAATACAAAAAGAAAAGCAAGAAGACGACAAACTGGTTGAAACTAGAGTTGTTACGGCCACAACTTCCTTTCTTCTAAAACGAAGACTATGGCCTGATTTGATTAGCTGACAGCAAATTATATTAGTTGATTTGACCTACTGATAATATTAGTTATTTATTAAAAATATTTGTTAAAATCAACTGCTTAGTATTAGTTGTTTATGTGTAAAATGACCTATGATGACATAACTTTAAAAAATCTTATTTTATTATGATTGGTAGGGAAAAGGGATATAGAGTAACCATGGTTAATATATGTGCATATGTATATGTTTAAGAAGTGAAAATATAAAGATATATTTAATTTTTAATATACTATTATTTAAAATGTAAATGTAAAAATATTATAGTGAAGAAAATATGATTCCTTACTAGTTAATATATGTTATAAATGTTGTAAAATTAGTTTGTTATTTAAAAATCAATCTAATTTAAATAAACTCTCGTTTAATTTATTCTAAATTTAGTTTATATTTATTCAAAAATATTCGTTTAAAGTTGATTCAAATTCGTTATAAATTTATAGTTTATCTTTTTAATGTTAGTGTCCAAATTTAATGAAATTGTGGATATCTTATCTTTATTTTTATATTATTATCTGCTTATTCTTATGTATATAAATATATATATGAGTTTTACTTTTTTGCTAATAATTTCTGTTTGAAAAATAAACTTTGTTAATG
>JAOQMP010000056.1:19134-35976 GCA_027563575.1 Erythroxylum pedicellare | reverse complement strand
AAACGGATCCACTGGTGAAAGTACTATGGACAAACCATGAGGTCGAGGAAGCTACATGGGAATCAAAGGAAACTATGAGACAGTCTTATCCACGACTATTTGACACGGGTAAATTTCAAGGATGAAATTTGATTTTAAAGGGGAAGAATTGTAATGCCCCAAAATCTCGAATTCATAAATATTACTTTTTGGGTCGTGAATAGTGTATCCCAAGGTTAATAGTGACACCCGGGACCCAAACTGTATTTTATTTTATTTAGCATCAGATAATATTGTTCAAGGACAACCCAAGGATCAAATTAGAGCTCCAAACGAGTTCATTTTAAGGGTTTGACCAAGAGTGAACCAGTGGTCAAAGTTTGACCTAAAAAAGGGTAAAAATCAAACCTAAAAATATTAATGAAAATAAATGATATTAATTAAGGTCTTTATGTGAACTTGATATTTTTCTTATGAGTATGTTTTTTAGAAAAAGAAAGAACGGACTAATAAATAAAGTTAATTTTGGATTTTAAAAAAAGAATCGAAAAACTTTTAACAAAGGACCATATGACATTTTTGTCAACTTCCCCTTCTCTTCTTCTCCCAAACATTACCGAGAATACCTCCCTCCTTTCTTCTCCATTTTTCTTTCACTTATTTCATTTTCAAGCTAACTTTCTTTAATTTTAACCCCCAATCACCTATTAAATACTAAATCATCAATATAGGGTCCCTAAACTCACAATATCAATAAAAAAATTGAGAAAAGATGAAGAAAAGGTATATGGGTGTTCTTGATGAATAGTACCTAAAAATTTATAAGGCGAGTTAATGGAGTTTTAATCATTTTTAGTATATGATTTTGGTGTAGTTACATGCATTGATGAATAAAATGCATGAAATTGAATTTGTTATGAAATATCATTAAGATAAAGAAGATGAATTGAAGGAGAAAGAGAAAGAGAAGGAATAAGGAATTAATGATGAAATTGAAGTCAATAGAAGTTTAATTTGAAGATTTGGACATCAATTTGATATATGTTCTTGCAATTCTACTTTTTCCTAAAAAATAGAGTTCTTGAGTAAAATTGGGAGTTTATAAAATTGTTGTTAAAAATATTTAATTGGTTGTTAAATGAAGTAGTATACGTGATTAATTGAGATTTTCGACCAATAATTTGTAGTTTCCCTAATTGGCATACATTATGTTTGAATTGAGAAACTTGATATGTGTGTTATTTTTTTGACTAATTAATGAGATGAATATGTCTTGAATGTTTTATGAATTAAATTAAAACCAATAACGGAAAAAAAATGACATTTACTTTATCATAATATGGAATAGCTTGAATTGGTTATTATGAGCTTTTGTTATGAAATTTCAATGGAATTTCATTAGATTGGCCCTAGTAAAATGGATAGGAATTAGAGGAATGTGATAAGGTTGACATGCTAATTAGGAAGTTAGCAGTATTACATCATGATATATGTTACCGGACTGTATAGCTCTGAGAGCTCGGTTCTAATGTAAGACATTTGATTTGTGTTATGAACTGCATGGCTTCGAGAGCTCAGTTTCAATATGAATGTATATAAAAAAATGGATCGTATGGTTCTGAGAACCTGATCTTGTATTTTTTTTAAATCCTGCTATTCGACTCGGTGATGCAATTTTGATGGATTTTACTTTGAGGCAATGACAGAAAGTAGATAAATGCATGATTAATGATTAAAGAACTTCAAATGAGATTAGTAATTGAATGTACAATATATTGATCATTGTATCATTCGATATAAAGTATTATAATAGATACATGCTTGTATTTCATAACTTAATTTTAAATGCCTATTTATGTTTAAAAATAAAAGAAGATATTTATATGTGAAAAATATTATATATTATGCATGTCATGGTTGAATGAATTGAATTGAATAAGAAATGAAATTGCTTATACTAAGCCTATAGCTTAGTAGCGTGGATTTTTCTTCCGCAGGTAGGTTTTAAAGAGAATTAGAAGAAAGCTATGATGGATCTACTACAAGACAAGAGTCATAGAGAGGATCTCGAAAAATTTGAAGGTGGATGTACTACAAATTTTTATTTTGTTTAAGATATGACATGTACATGTAAAGAAGTGAAGGATCTTATAGAATTTTATAGTAAATTATATATAAATAAATGAAAGTTGTGTATGAAATTTGATTTAGATGTGTTGAAATATATTAGAGGATAGTAAATTATTTTTTTCACGGAGTTTGACATAGAGATAGATAGTTAAGTAACATGCATGAGAAGTGTATTAAAATTTCTTACTGGAGCTTTTAAGTAAATATTGAGAAAACTTTGTCTAAAATTTTATAAAGTGAATAGTAATTATTAGAATAATTAGGTTTTAAATAGAAAATATTATAGTTAAAGTATTAGGTATTTAATAATATAGTAACACTCGATATACTGGTTCTATTATCGAGTATGGAGTATTACAGAGGTGACGAGACCGAGACCTCCTTACCTACAAGAAAGACATACATCTGCCCATTTAATCTTGCCAACATTAGTATGCATATTGCATCCAGAGCATAAGAAATTCTTGGAGATCCTGTCAACTCATTTGTGGATACAACTGAGAATGACTAGATGTGACCCCCAATGAATTGCCATGGAAGAGAGAACAGAGGTAATTAGTTGAGCTCGGCCAGCAGTGGATAGGTCTCGATGGCTCCAGCTACTTATTCGATTGAGAAATTTATCTGTGAGAGATCTGAAGTCCCCAATAAAAGGATTGGTTGTGGAATTGGGCGCACCCAGATTAGTGAGAGAAAGTTACTGACTCTTGAAGCCCGAAATTGAGACATAGTTTATTATCATATTAAACTAATAAAATATGGTTAATAAGTACAATTAATTTTTAAATAAAATAAAAATATTAATTATTATTATTATTATTATTATTATTATTATTATTATTATTATATTTTAAATATATGTGATAATATATAAACATAGTAAATCAGTAACTTGATTTGTTTGACATATATAATTATCGTAATGTGCTAATTTTCAATCACTTCTTATTATGTGAATTTTTAAGTAAAAAAAATCATAACATATATGTATTTAATTAAAAAATTAAGAGAAAATGGTCTAGAAAAACGTCAACTAGGTATGGTGAATTTTGAAATAGAGCAAATATTTGTAAAATAAGTGAAATCAATATGAAAGTTGATATCTTTAAAGAATTTATATTTTTCAGGTGACGACATTAAATTCAAGTTTCGAACTTTCCACATCACCACCAAACAAGATTCAAACTTAAGATATCATATCGTCCTATGACGATAAGTGGTTCACATTCCTTGTTTACTGCATCCCACCAAATTGAAAAATGCAATTGCAGCGTACGAATGTATTCCATCGGTTGGTACTTGGTTGGGTAGTTGGTATCCACCGCAAAAAGCTTTGTTTGAATATTCTTCCATGAATTTTTCCTATGTTATAATCGTGACCTTTGTTTGAATATTCTTCCATCAATTTTCCTGTCTCATACTTGTGATTTTATGTTCCTTATTTATTGGAAAATTGTCATGTTTGTGATTTTATTCCCTTTCTAGTGGGAAAATTAGGTGGTGAGCCCTTTTGACTTAGATCTCTCCGCGTTGGAAAAATTATATGATACCAAATCATGTCACACTCCTATTTAAGCGCTCTCTAATCAGACGAACCTACCCCCACAACAGTCTCCATCTTCTCTCAGTCTCTGTTTCCGTGTTAGCTTAAGATCGTTGTCCATACCCTTAGGCAGTGTAGCCATGGCTCTTCTCAGTGATCTCATCAACCTTAATCTGTCGGACACCACAGATAAGATCATAGCCGAATACGTATGGTAAAAAGCTCTGATCTTTTCTCTATGTACTATCAATCCCACCAAGCTTTTTTGCTTTTCTTGTAGTTTTAACTTATGGAGTATCGGTTATGTTCTGTAGGATCGGTGGATCTGGGATGGACTTGAGAAGCAAAGCCAGGGTTGGATTAAGTTCACCTTCTTTCTATGACTTGTGCGTACTCTTTTGACTTCTTTTTCTTGGTTTTGATGCACTTAGTCTCTATGTGTAACAGACACTTCCAGGACCTGTGAGTGATCCTGCTAAGTTACCCAAATGGAACTACGATGGTTCAAGCACTAACCAGGCCCCCGGAGACGACAGTGAAGTTATTTTGTAGTATGTATCAGCTTTTTTTTTTTTTTGGTAAAGTTTCTTTCACGAATTCTTGTCATGGTTTTCAAGACATGTTTTTGGTGATCTATTTAATTGGATCAGCCCTCAAGCAATCTTCAAGGATCCCTTCAGAAGAGGAAACAATATCCTGGTAAAGTTGCAATCTTTGACCGATCTGCTTCGGGTCTTCTGAATTCTGATTCCCGTAATTTTGTATGGGAAAAGTAAACCTTTTTACGCACTACAGTGTTGTTTTGTGACAATCACACTAACAATCAACGATGACAGGTCATGTGCGACGCCTATACGCCTGCTGGTGAGCCCATACCCACCAACAAGCGATACAATGCTGCAAAGATCTTCAGCCACCCCGATGTTGTCGCCGAGGAACCATGGTAAAACTCTGGAAGAAAATGTTTAATTAATTGATTGGTCACTGTGTGTTCTGTGAAATCTTCACTAGTCTCAAGAGTAACGCTGACGGATCATGCCCGCATTAAAGTTATCGTAACTGATACTCTGCACAAAGTAACAAAATTTCGGATTATTTTTATTTTTATTAACGGTTGCCTTGTTTTTATCATTTTGATGGGTCCATTTTTGGAACGGATAGACAAGCTCTGGCCTTTTTTATTTTTATTTATTTATTTGAGTGCGTCCTTATCAAGCTGATATAAAAATGATTTCTCTGTCGCTCAGAAGTCTCAATCAACATAACTGGCCCTTGGCTGTGCAACTTTGTTTGCTAACTAGAGGGAACAGATCCACTCTGTTAACCAGGATATATTTATGTGAAGTATACATAAATATATTGGCAAAATTAAATAAAATAGGGTTAAAACACTCTAATGGAAACAGAGAATCTCTCGTTCCTGAATAGACTCGATTCTCAGGATGATAGTTATGGGAGAAGTTGTTTTTGGGATAGTTTTGTAGTTATATTGAAAAAGGAAACAGAGAAGGAAAGAGGATGACTTCTCACTCTTCCCCAAGATATAAGAGGTTTTGTCCCATGTTTTGAGGAAAAGAAAAATCTTGCCCCTATCTTTTGTGGGTAACAAGTAAAAACCAATTTCCTATGATCTTGGCTTAGAAGTTAAGCATATCTGAATATTGACATCGTTCTGATCTATGAAAGTTTGGTGAACTTTTGATGATTTGGGCACGCTTTAACATGTCACCATTGTTACAAGGGCAGAATCCGTAGTTGTTTCCAAAACCAGTTGCCTTTCGTATTTGTTTGTTTTGATATTCGGGACAAGAAGAAAGATCGTAAAGTGTCCAACCCCACCAAAACTTATGTCGCCAAATTTGTCTACACAAGTATTTTAGGCACCATATCCTTTGTCCTTACACAAATGTGATAAAATTAAATGACATAAGGTTGGAACGGGCACAGAGAATCTCACGTGATATTTTGATAATAACATAGTTGGCTTCAGCTGTGTGCTCAGTTATTTATTTACCATTTATTCGAAAGTTCGAATTATTGTTTGTATGTTAAGTTATTGTCAATTTTGAGGACAAACATGGGGTGATTTTGTAATACTATTGCAAAGAATTTCATTTTTGGTATGTTCCGAGGACTAATTGTCAGGTTTAGGCGTAATGGGTAAGTCCCAATAAGTTAGGTTTGGCCCCATGCGACATGGTCAAGAGATGGATGATGTTAGGCTCCCTTAATTTTAAGAATGCATCTTCTGAATGAATGGTTTGAATCTGCTACATTGCTGAAGTCATTTGTGTTTCAAGACGTCTTTTCGTATGAATCTGCTATCCTTATTCTTATACCGTGAAGAGACAACAAAGGAATTGCCTACTTACTATATATTTTGAGTGACTCAGGTATGGGATTGAACAAGAGTACACTCTTCTACAGAAGGACGTCAAGTGGCCAATTGGCTGGCCCGTCGGTGGCTTCCCCGGTCCCCAGGTTGGAAATATTCCACCACTTTTTGGCAGGATCAATTGGGCAAACCTTGGTGCTTATAACGTGTGTGTTGAGTGATTATGCAGGGTCCTTACTATTGTGGAGCGGGAGCAGACAAAGCCTTTGGCCGGGACATAGTGGATTCCCACTATAAGGCGTGCTTGTACGCTGGTGTCAACATCAGCGGTATCAATGGTGAAGTTATGCCAGGCCAGGTAGGTACTCTTTTGTTCGCTAGTGAATTAGCATCAGCTATTCAAAAAATGGTAGTTCTGTGGCGTTCTGAAAGAATCAGTTCTCCTCTTAATTGGTCCTACTCAATAACATATGTCCATTACCGCGTTGAAACAGTGGGAATTTCAAGTAGGGCCTTCAGTCGGCATCTCTGCTGGTGATGAACTATGGATTGCCAGATATATTCTGGAGGTAATCTTATACATTGATCATCAATAATCAGATTGTTAGCTTTATGTCTTCTTTTTTACCCCCTCTCTAATACGTGATGATGTCTAACCTGTAATGCTTTTTGTTCAAACAGAGAATCACAGAAATTGCAGGCGTCGTCCTGACTTTCGATCCAAAACCAATCCAGGTTTGTGGTAACACCGTGACTTGCCTCTTATTCTTCTCGTAGACTGCTTTTTCAACCACAATCAAAATCCAATTATTATTAGATTTATCTTGTTTGAGAGTCGGTGGGCACAATTTTAATGTTTGAGTGCAGGGTGATTGGAATGGAGCAGGTGCTCACACCAACTATAGGTATCATCCCGTCGATTAAGCATTTCAGATTCTTTAATTAAGTGCAATTCCTGATAGTTGAATAATTGATACTGCATCAGTACCAAGTCCATGAGAAATGATGGTGGAATAACGGTGATCAAGAAGGCCATTGAGAAACTAGGCCTGCGTCACAGGGAGCATATAGCTGCTTATGGAGAGGGCAACGAGAGAAGATTGACAGGTCGTCATGAGACTGCTGATATCAACACTTTCTCATGGGTAAGTAACAGTTCTCCAATTTTTAACAACAAAAAGCTAGTCACAAATAACTATTTCTGCCTCTTGAGAAAATTATTCATGTATCTTAACTTGGGACATGCTAATAATTAAAGTTCGTCCACGATTACAGGGTGTTGCTAACAGGGGAGCATCGGTTCGTGTTGGTCGCGACACGGAAAAAAATGGAAAAGGTAAAACAAGCAACTGTATGCTGCATTTTGCCACTTTGCTTATTTAACACTCTCCAGCTCCTTGTTTGACTCTGTATATTTCCTTGATTGTCATTTACTTTCAACTCAATCCCAGTTCCAAGCTAATGCCATCATGCTACGTTTGGAGTTGTTTTATTAAATTCTAACTGCCACGAACTAGTTTGTTGCTTTGCCTTTGAACTGCAAGTATTGTACCTGGTTATTTTGGCAGGTTACTTCGAGGATAGAAGGCCAGCATCAAACATGGATCCATATGTTGTCACCTCAATGATTGCTGAGACAACCATTGTCTGGAAGCCATAGGTGGAGCTTCAAATGTGGCTTTTCATTTTTACATTCATCTCAACAATTCTCTTTCCATTTTCTGTAATATCTATGCTACACTGCTTTTCCTTTAGCTTTCTGGAAATGACTGATTTGGAACTTTTAGTTGTGTTTAATAAAAAAGACAATCTGGTTATGTTGAACCTACTATGGCATCAAGTTTCATAAGACACAAATACACACAAAGAAAACGATAATGCCAGTCTTGGAAAACAGAAAAAGAAATAGATGGGGTTCAATTAAAATTTTGACAAAGATAGCATTGAATTAACTTTTAATCTTTACGCTCAATCTTAATGTTGAGCAATAGGCATTTATGATGAGAAAATGATCTTGTAATGGCGACTGCACAAGTTCACATCAAATATACCAGCATTTGAGGTGTTTTTATGTTTTCTAATTTGCCAAAAATTCAAGTATTCAATGATGGTAATTTAATTAAACTTCAAATAGTCGATAGATAAAAAAGTTTAAAAGAATTTTTGATATTGCTTAAACTATTTGGTTCGTTTTGATTTATTTTGTATTTTTATCCTATTATTACTTTATTACAGTGTTTGTAAACAAATGAAATTGTAAACCTCGTATAACACCATTGGTTATTCACCAACAAAGACCTTATGCTAACTAAAGTATCTATCAAACTCCCATGCAAGTTCTACTCGGTTCAAGAATGATAAACAATGATACATCTTAAATAGATTTGTACACGGATTAAACTGAATTGAAATTAACTAAAAATCTGTTTCAAACATTTTAATAAAACTTATCAAATAGATAAATTTAATTTTTAAATTTAAATTAAATATATTGTAAAATTTCAAATTTAAATCTAACTCATAAGTCTATATTTAATAAAGTATAAACAAATTTTGGTTCACTTGTTAAAATAAATCTATATTTTTAAAATAAATATAAATTGATTCAATAATTTATACAATATAATGATTATAAGTATAAAATCCAGGCTACTCTTGGCTAGGAGACACACGGGGATAGAAGAAACCAAAAATACGTGACGTTGTTAGATTACATGAATTGAGAAAGGCCCTTTTCACTATAATTCTTCGGCTCGTCAAATATGTCACCGATAAGTCTCAAGAGAGCTGTATAATAAGTTTCCAGCCTATATACCAGTCAACTGACTTATAGAACAGATTTTCATAAGAGATCAAAGATAAATAAAGATTGACTATAGCTTAGATTTCAAATATGTTAGCCGAGATACAAGCCCTTCTTCTCTGTTTAGGGTGTTGATTTTTAAGGCTTGCCTTTTAGAAATATAAACTGATCAATCTTTTCCTGTGTAACTTAGACCTCAAATAAGATCTATAATCTAAGACTTTCTAAAACACATAATCATCATCAAGAGGCAAGTGTACAGCATATTTATCTTTTTACATGAATATGACTTACATTATTCAAGAATCAAGCTTTCAGGAGTGAGAGAACTTAGAAAGAAATCACAAGATAGAAAACACATTCTATTTTTATTGAATTCTCAATGATCTACAACGAAAGAGAAACCTTGCTTTTATAGACTAAGCAAAAGAAATAGGACAAACAATTTTTGGAAAAGATTTTCACATAATACAATAATTCAAACTAGAATACAAAAGTGAATAATAAAAGTAAAATTATTAAAAACACTAGGTCCTAATAATATTCTTGAAAGATAAGAGGGAATTATTAACAGGAAGGAGCAAAAAAGGATCGGGGTCCACCATTCTCATCATCTATTTTTTTAGTTCTTTAACAAAATGTGCTATTTTTGTATTGGTCAAACTGGAGGCTAAGGATCTTGGACATCCTGAAAATAATCAAGAAGCTTGGGCTTGATTTCGAGCTTTGGAGCTGTAGAGATTTCTCCAAGTTCAACATTGTTTTCGAGCTCAATTCCAAGTAGGCATGGTATTTCACCTACCATAATGTTAAATCCTATATAAGCAAATTGGTCAATAGAAGACCAATGGTGAAATGGGCTCTGGAAGGAAAAAGTCGCTTGGGGTATGAACCTAGAGATGTACAGGTAGATAGCTTGGTAGATTTGGGATAATAGTTTATGTGATCTAGAAAATGATGCAGATCACGCATCAAGTCTTTTTGTTGTTTGGGCCAGTCAATAGAGGTTTGCCTAATTTGAAAATGATTATTGGTACAAATATACAATAGACAACGTATATAGAATGGGCTTTTTGTACAGATAAAGGAATGTCCTATTGTTGATATCTATTAAGAATGTATCTAAGTTTAATAAGCCATTTAGGCAAAGGTTGGAACCATTCGAGGATTGTCCACAGTAAGGACCTGAAATTAGTTAGATTGGTAAGATGTTTATAAACATGTAAATGAGTGAAGGCAATTAGACAAGCATATATGGCAAATAAAGTCCATAGATGCCACATCATTGGTTCAGAAAGATAAACATAAAAATGATGAAGAGTTCGGCAAGGTATAAACATGTCAAAATCGTGGTGGTGTGGAGGACTATTTAGGGTAGTGAGAAAAATATGGAGGTAGTCAAAAAGACTTTTTTTAAGGAGAACAAAAATGTCATCCATTAGTTATGGAGGAGTTTTGGTCATTAGAGAGAAGGATTTTTTTATCCTAACATATAGTGGAAATTCCATAATGGGGAGAATAAGACAAATTGACTTTCCAAGGATGGGAGAGAGCAATTGAAATGGTATTCTAGGTCTAGAGAGAAAATCTATAAGGATGTTGCAGTGCTCTTTAATACGGCAAACGGCAAATTTATAGCATGAAAACTAATCTTGCCAACGAAGTAATTGGCTATCAAGCAATATCTTCATGTTAGGCTAAAGAATCTTTGGAAAAGATATGTTGTCCATTTCAGTCAGAAAGTGATGAGGGCTAAGATGGAAATTCAATTTTTTGATGTCCTTTTTTACAGCCAAAATTTCCTTATAGATGGTGTGGTATTATTTTTTTCGATTCCTTAAATTGGTCACTAGCATAGCCATAATATTGTCTTTTCCCATCAATCTCTTCAATTAAGATGGCACCATGATAATGGTTACTAGCATTTGTTTGAAAGATGCAATGAACTTAGTCAGGAATCTTTAAAGGGAGTGGATTCTGACTTACTTGTTTTAAGTGCTGGACAACTCTGGTTTGTTCTTTACTCCATGGTGGTGGATTCTTTCTCAACAATTTAGATAAGGGAGTTGTATAATTAACCATATGAGGGCTGAAATCTCTAACGTAATTAAAAATTCCAAGGAATTGTTGGATCTATTTTGTGTTAAGGTTTTCATCAAGAAAATATATTAGCTCACTTGCAACGTGTGGACCAAGATGACAAAGTCCATAATGAAAATTCAAACCTAAAAATTAGGTTTGGGTTGTCCCAATATGACTTTTCTTAGCTGAGAGCATAATTCAATATTGCTTTGTAAGATAAAAAATGATTGAAGTAGAGCCTTATGATCTTTATGGGTTTTAGAGTATAAGAGGATGTCATCAACGTAAATCAAAGTGCTGGAAAGAATGGGTTCATAAATTTTTATCATGGCCCTTTAGAATAGTGATAGAGCAACCTTAAGTCTAAATGACTTTACAATCCATTAGTATTGAGTATTGAGAATGCAGAAAGTTGTCTTGTATCTTTTTTATGGATCTATACCGAATTGCCAAAATGTTGCTTTTAAGTCAAAATTTGAAAAGATTGTTGCTTCTTTGAGAAATAAGACTTGAGTATTATTCCTTAGTAATGAGAATTTATCATCTCGAAAGAATACATTCAGAGGTTTATAATCAATTACTAACACATTTTTCTCTCTCTTTTATTATGCTCTTTTGTCCACATAGAAAGCTTAACATGCCAAATTTGATTTTGTGGGATAAATTAATCCTTGTTATAGTAAGATAGCATACTCCTCTCATGTTAACTTTAGATTATCAGGATTCATGCCAAGATAAGTAGCCTTAGTAGTGTTAATATGTTCATTCTTCTTAAATGGTAGATGAATGAAGAATTGTGGATTTTTCCAAAAAGGATTATGGTGTAAGAACTGTGCATGGGTTTTTAGGATAGTGCTTTAAAAATTAATCCCGTAGTACTTCATATGAAAGAGGTACTTGGGTAAGTTTAAACATTTTGTGTATATCTGTGTAGGCATTGAAGTTGGCTCAACATTTAATCCATTTAGGTAGAATTTGTAATAGAGATGCTTTGCAATATACATCCATACCAATTAGGATATCTGGGACAGGTAGATGACTGTAAAGAACTTTAGTCCACATAAAACAATCAGGGAAAAACCTTATCCCTATTTTCTTATTGGTAATAAGCCCAATTTTGAATGAATTACCATCAATAGTAGTGAAATATTCATCATGTGATATCCAGACTTCAGGAGGTAAGATGTTGGGCTTTATAATACTTTGACAGGATTCAGTATCCATATATCTAATATTCTTGATTATCTTATCATATTTATCCTGTTGTAAGAATTGGATATGGACATAAGGAAGAGGAACAATGATAGGTTTTGAATCAACCTTCAAACAAATTTGTTGTAGCATGTATAAGTAAGTATTCTCAATATCTTCATCAATTAGGTTTTCAGAAGATGTAAACTCATCATCAGAAGAGTTAATTAGAACAATAAATTTTGTTTCCTCGTCTTCACTGGATTATTCTTCAATGAAGTCTTCAATATGAGCATTGTCATAGATAGGCATTATGGCCTCAATGGATTCTAATAGTTTCAAATCATTTTTTTCTTATTAGGACATTGGCTAGCATAATGTCCTGGTTTGTCACAAATAAAACAACAATCTACCTTTTTTACATGATGAGCTCGTTGTTTAAAGAATCAAATAAATCTGTGACATTTTTTCCTTTTAAATGGCTCATGATAACCTTTATTCAAAATTTGGGATTTGTGAAACTTTTTGTAAGAGAACTTCTTGTGATGATGCTTCTTTTTAGTGTGACAATCATAATCCTTTTTCTCATTGCATTTGATCTTCAGATAAGGATTTTTACAAGCCTTTTTCCGTAAAGGACCACATTTTATCATGTTCTTGAAAAACGTTTGTTGATCACAAAGTTTATCAAGAGAAGCTAAAGTGACTTGATATATTTCTCTAAAAGATATTTCTCTCATATCTCTGCGCAGAGCTGCAAAGGCCCTTTAGAGTTCAGGTTAGTGTTAGAATACCATTCCGTACCGACCAAACAATACTGTACCGGCTAAAAAACAAAACGGTATCTAAGATTTTGGTATTGGCCATCAGTACCGAGTATTTTCGTTTAGTATGGAGAGGAGAACGAGAGAGCGAATGGAGATGAGACGAGAGTGTGAGATCAAGAGAGATTGGAGGTGAGTCTGAGAGAGAGAGAAAAAAATCAAAGTAGCAGAGGAGAGTGTGCAGACATCGAGGGTGGGGGGTTTTGGTAAAAAATTTTAGTTTTTTGCTAAATAGTCCTTCGCTCTCTCGTTCTCCCCTCCATCTCCACAATTCTTCTCCCTCTCCAGTGACAAGACAACCACGAACCACCGCACCACACAACTGACTTCTTCGAATCTTCCTCCACCAAGCGACCCCGCCACCACCAAGCCTCATTTAGACCTCCAACTTGACTCGAAAATTGATTGTGAATTTGTTTTGGTGTGTTTTCACTTTTCAATTAATTTTTTTTGGCTTAATTGCATTTGTAATTGTGAATGAGTTAGAAGTTGGAATGAAATTGTGAATGGATTTGTGATTTGTTGTTGGTTGGATAATGGATTGAAATGAGTTTGGTTCATTGTTGTGGTTCAGTTGATTTATCTTAAATTTTTTTATCATTGAAAATTTGAAATGCACGATATGCATGATTTAAAAGTTAGAAAGTTTGAACTTAAATTAAAACCTTAAAACTGAGAATGTAAAGAATTTAAAGTAAATAATTAATTGACATATTCTTAAAATTATTGAAATGGTATTTGGATATTGGGTAATTAATTAATTGAGTATAACAATAATTCGATTGTGGTCTTGTGGAAGAGCCAAAGAAGAAGTTTTGTAATTGTAATTGTTGTATAGAAGAGTAGCAAAAAAAGGTAAAATCTATATCTCTAAGTTGTCTTAATCTTTATCCCAAAATTAGTCCATCTCATCAAGTCTCTTGCATATTCACCTTTATTTATCCCAAAAATTAGTCCATCCCATAGTCTTTGCATATTCAAAATCTTATTTTCTTATTATTCCATTTTTATCTCATTTATAGTACATTGGCATTATATCTTCGGATAAGTGTGAAAGTTTCTTAGTTCATCTTAATGGAAAAAATTACTCAACTTGGGCATTCCATTTCAAGATATTTACTAAAGGCAAGGATTTAAGAAGATATGTCGATGGCAATAATCATATTCCTAAAAAAATAATAATAAAGATGAACATGCTAAGGGAAGTTAAGGATGTTTAAGTCATGACATGAAGTTTTGGATTCCTTGAGCTATCATCTTAAATCTTTGAACCTTCAAAACTACAAAGCATAACACTAAACTTCTTACAAAACTAATAACTTCATTTATTGTTACAGATAACTGGAAGGAAGTTCAAGTACTCTTAATCAAACTACTTCAGGAAGATACAATGATCTAGCTTGGGCTCATGCTACATTAGTCTCAGTTATGAAGAATCATACAATTTTCTTATTTTGTAATAAGCATTTGAAAGGCAGAGGAATCACCCAATTGAAGAAACATTTAGGTAGGGTTAAAGGAGATGTAGAACCCTATAAAAAAGTAAGTCATGATGTAGAGTGGCAAATGAAAACATTGCTTGAAGAATATCAATATGAAAAAGATAGAAGGGAAAGGTTGAATTTTGAAATTGGTAGTTGAGGTTTGTTTGTTGGTTTTCATGGTGATTGTGAAAATGTTGAAGGTGGTAATGGTAGTGGTAGTGATACTAGTAGTATTTCATCCTAGGCCTAGGAAAAAGTGAATGTTACACATGGACCTGATGTGAGGAAAAGAAGAAGGTAGGTGACTAGTTTTTTGCACCACGAACAACTTCCGGAGCCCAACCTTTAATTTGTAGTGCAATGGAATCAAGAGATGTGGCTCACAATGTTGATATAGAAGTAGCTAGATGGTGGTATTATACAGGTTCATCATTCAATGCTTCTCAGTCTTATTACTATCAACCTATGGTGGATGCAATAGCCTCTTACAGTCCGGGATACAAAGCTCCTTCTAAAAGGTAAACTTTTAAGTTGTTTAGTTTATGAAATTACAAGTTATTTGGCAAAAAGAAGAGTGAATTGAGCTACTTTTAGGTGTTCAGTCATGTGTGATGGTTGGACAAATAGGAGACAAGGGCCTATTATTAAATTTTTGGGTTTATTCTATAAATGGCTTAATGCTTTTGAAGTCTATTAATGCATCTAGCCTGATTAGAAATACCGATACTTTGTTTGAGATATTTGATAAAGTTGTGAATGAAGTTAGACTAGAAAATATTGTTCAGTTCATTACTAACAATGATGCTACTTATAAAGTGGCAAAAGGAAGGTTACAAAATAAGAATTCCTTTTTTGGACTCCTCGTGTTGCATATTGAATTGACCTAATGTTGGAAAATATAAGGGATCCTAGGTATTTTCCTATTATTGATGAGACTATGCAAAAAGCTAAAAAGGTGACCAAGTTCATCTATAATCGTGAATGAGTGTTGAATTTAATGAGAAAGGAATTTATCAATGGCATGAATTTATGTCATCCTGTTGTGACGAGATTTGTGACAAATTTCTTATCACTTCAGTCTTTTGTTACAATGAAGAAATAGTTAAGACAAATGTTTACAAGTGATAAGTGGGTTGCATCTCATTATGCTAGGTCTAATGTTGGAGTGCAGGTTTTCCAAAATTATACTGAAAGATAGAGAAATTTGGTCTCAATACCAATTTGTTATCCGTGTTTGTGAGCCTTTGATGAAGGTGCTTCGCTTAGCTGATAGTGAAGGAAAGGCAATAATAAGATATTTTTATGATGCCGAGGAAAGGGCCAACATAGCAATCAAGGCCAATATGAAAGATAGGCCTTTTTTGTATACACCGTATCTTGCAATTGTCAATGAGAGATGGGAAAAACAACTTTCTTCCCTGTTATTTGCAGCTGGGGTATTTTTGAATCCTAATGTATATTTTAAACTAGATTTTACAAAGAAAGTTGCAGTTAGTTTAAGAATGTTATTCATTATTACAATAGTTGTTGGCCATGAAATGATGCAAAATCTGTTAAGCTCACAAATAAAGTTTTATAAGCTGTCTTCTAGGGAGTTTGGATTGTCAATTGCTATTTAACAAAAGCAAAACTTTCTCCAAGTATTAGTTGTTTCTTTTTTTCTCATTTGTTGAAAATTAATTATCACTTTATTTTGTTTATAATGTTACTTTTGTTATTTTACAACTTACAGTTTCTTGGTGGGGCCAATTCAGAAGTGGTGTTCCAGCATTACAAAGGTTTGCAATTCGAATTTTAAATCAATGTCTGAGTGCAACATGTTGTGAACGGAACTAAAGCACTCTTGAATTCATCCATTCCAAGAAAAGGAATAGATTGGAGCACAAGAGATTGAATGACTTGATATTTATTCATTACAATTTAAAGCTTCAAGAAAAGTATGTTATTATTATTATTAATTTTGATATAATTTCTTATATTGTTCTAATAATTAAAATTTATTGTTTACTCTGAGTCTTAATAACACAAGTAGTTCAACATATCCAATTTTTATTGATAATATTGATCTTTTAGCGGATTGGGTTTATGAGGAATCATATTTGGTAGATATGAATTACCTACAACATAATATTGGTTGGAAAAACATTGACATGTCACTTGGTGCATTGAATTTGAATGATGATGATGATGAGATTCCTCTCAATGATGAGGGTTTTGTACTAAATGATAAATGGAATCAGTGTAGTTATAGTGGATACCCTCATGTAGATGATTGAATGAAGTTCCAGGTTTTTATTTTCCTCTTTTTTAAATTTTACTTATATTTGATGTATATGTTAAATTATATAAATGTAATGTAATTGTAAATGTTTTTGTTATAGGTTTCACTTCTAATTGGTTGGTTCCTCATCACGAACTTTTGTCGTAAATTGTAATAGTTTGAGAGTTAACGATATTTATTATTCTTTTTA
>JAOQMP010000054.1:123112-134644 GCA_027563575.1 Erythroxylum pedicellare | reverse complement strand
GACATGTGTCACTTGCCACGTGTCACTTTCTCATGGTCTTTTATTTAACTAGTCCATTTTATCTCCAATTTCTAATCCAATTGACTCCCGATTTTCAATGGCACTTGTCATAAAATCTCAAAGTCATTTCTCAAAATTTCCATTGCCATTTGACTCTTGTTTCTACTACCATTTAATAATCTTTTGTCACTTGGCAATTTTCCTAGTTCAAAAATACCAAAAAAATTTAGAAATTTTCCCAAAAATTCAATAAATTCTAAATCAATAATTATAATCTCCAAATCAATTTTTCAATACAATCAAACCATAATTTCCAATAAAATCACTTTTACAAACAATTATACCCAGAAATTTCAATGAATGCATGTACAATCATTTTTATGTGCAAAATTTACTATTCATATGTGTGCGTATGCTATATTATACATGAGCATGAAATGCACTTTCTTCTAATCTCTCATTGCTATTTTCTCAAATACCAAAATCTAGAGCTCTAACTCTTAGTATGAGAACGGGATGTTACATTTACTGCTTAAGATCACATCTTATCCTATCAGATTACATCATTATCCAATAAGATAACATCCTCATCTACATAGGACTCTATTTGATAAGGCTTATCTACATCCCAAATAACAAGATAAAAGATTGCACATGATTTATCCTTATCTACGAAAATGTCCACTATCTTAAGATTATCCTCCCTCGTGGTCTTTATCCTTTAGCGCTAATGTTTATCCTTCGTGATCTTATCCACTACATCATCCAAGATCTCCCCACGATACGATCTCTATCCGTTGATGAAGAGTTATCCGAGCCAAAACTAGTCATAGCACACTAGTCCGATCTAATGCTTACATATGTCAAGTTCATTAGCCATAGTCCATCCATTTGAGTAGCCACTACATCTTTAGTCCATCAAGAGCTTAGCCTTAGCCATGCCAGCTCGTGTAGGGTCCAAAACTTTACCAAAACTCGCACCATGCTTAATTCAATTTGTTAAGTCATCTTGGAGCTTTCGCATACCACCGCCATGCGTGTGATCTAGTTAACCTTCTACCCAAGGCCCATCTCTAGCTAGCTGTGAAATGCCTTCATGTGCGAAAGGGCTAACAGTAGTCATCTTTCAAATTGGTGGTAGTTGATCAAATAAACCCATCTGTCATACCAGTTTGGTCATATAAGGCCCAATATAAATTTTGATGACCTGTTTGTCTTCACTCTAATGCATGATGAATTGGACAAGTGTATGTCTTATGTGAATCGGTGTCCTCTCTCTCGTACTCCATAGGTAGTACACGAACATGTTCCCCACGTCTCCCCAACTGTCACCCTGACCGTTCACTCTGTGACTCATAATACTGTGGATGTATCTGAGCGTAAGATGTTGCAATGTAAAAGGTTTGGACTTGCTTAAGTCGTAGTCATCATCTGTGCTTATCATAGGCTATGAGTATTGAGGGGACAATCTATAAGGAAAATTTGCTCGTAGTATAAGGTACTCCGTTGTTCCCACGAACTCCTAGTCGTAAAGGCCCATTGCGATAGAGAATTATGTATAGCTCATTTGGAACATTTCTCCCATCATCTAGGAATTGGATCGTGTTAGAACGATCCCTATCATAGCAACCTTTCTCCATGAAGAATGTGGAGAGGACCTCTAGTGTAAGCTCCCGATAACAAGGTTCCACGATGTCAAAGAATCGGAACCATGTGCCAATGATAATAAGATCTTGAACTTGTTAGGCTATGCCAACTTGTTCTAGTGCCTTCCAGTCGATGAATCTACTCGTATTGAACTTTTTATCCTTTAGCCGCTAGTACTACTCCTTCTGGGGGCTAGGCTGAAATTGAAGAACCTTCTCCTCTTTGTTGCTTCCTAGGGATCTCCTTTTCTTGTTGTGATCTTGTCATTTGTCGCTAAAACTTTGAATAAATGTAAGAAAATTTTGCAGATCTATTATATGCCTATCCTTTTCCCCACTTATAAAGTTTACTATGCTTATTAAATAATTAATTGTGAAAGCAAAATAACAATGAAAGCCACATCATATAAAAATAATTAACTTAACAGCAATGAATAAATAATTACAGAAAATAAAATAAAGAAATATTTAGAAAATTAACTAACAATTTAATTATTCTTAAAATTAAAATTAAAAATAATATAATTAACAAATTAAGCTAACATAATTGTTAAATTATAAAATTTTAAATTTCCCAATTACATAAAATTGACAAAATTAATATTGAATTCATACAATTAATAAAATTACCAAGCAATTAAACACAAACCAAATGTTAATTAACATAAAAATAACTAATTAACCTAAATTTTACACAAAAATATCACAATTAAACACTTAGCGAGCCAAATTCGCACAAATTTGCAATTAAAGTTGAATTTTAACCTAATTATCATACAATCACACAAATTGAATCATAAAATTGATTGGGTAAGACTTAGATTCAACTATTAAACCATAATCAAGCATAAAATCACACCAATTCTCCAAAAATTCCAAAATCGTAAACTTGAAAATTTTTATTGAAAAATCCACAAATCACGCAAAATACCCAATGAATCATACATAAACAAGTGAAAACAACTAGAAAACTTACTTAGGAGTTGCTAATAAGGCAAAAAATGCAAAGATTGGGATGGTAGAACAAGAGGGTGACAACAAGAGCGAGTGAGAAGAGAGAAAATGCGAGAAAATGATAGTGTTATGGCTTTTTAAGAACTGTTGTGGACTTGCATGTTTTGACACATGACCATGTATTAAACCGTGTATGTCACTAAATTACAACTTTTTGTAAATTTACACAGGTTGATACACGGCCATATATCAAAACATGTAAAACTACACTAACATTTCTAGAGGGCATGTAACTCTCTACAAACGTGTGCAACTTTAAAATTATATGCTCAAATGTAAAATTTCTTGCACTAAACATTATAACACATAGACACACATACCCTACACATCAATTATGCACATTCTCATCATTGGAAAGCTTGATTTCCTATCCTAAAATATACCAAATGAAAAACAAAAATCAATTAAAACCTGTACTAATCATTAAAGTAAAAAAATAATAATATGAAAATTGAATAAAACTAAAACTAACTCATGGGTTGCCTCCCATATAGTGCTTGTTTAACATTATTTGCTCAGCATAACCTGTATGTTTACCCTCATCTTGGGTGTATAATCAATGGCTTGCTTCCACCCGCTTCTCTGTAATTAAACAACAAGATGCAATAAAAATAAAATAAGATAAATACAAAAACTAATGACTAGAGTAATAGCATTCAAGTGTTCTTAATATCAATGTCCTCGACAACAATACTAAAAACTTGATTGACTTAGATTTTAAGTTCGTCAATATTGAATTAACCGCAAGTGCATGACATAGCCCTAACTAATATCAGCAAGCATAAGTCGATCCCATGAAGACAATGATTACTAATAATTACCTTTCTTCTATTATTTAACTTACATATTATATTTTATATTTTTAATAAAGAAATTAAACTTAAAAAATTAAAATAAAATAGGCAACAATATTGAAAGTAAAAACACAGGAAGTTACTCAAAAAACAATCAATATCAATAATTAGCGTCTAGGTAATGAATCCCCGTAAAACCAATAGAAAATTAACCTTTTATCGTGCAATTATTTTATTGACTATTAGATCGTGAAAATTCCTATCTTATGTTAATAACTCTCTCGGGACTACTAATAACTAATCTAAGGTTTATGAACAGGATCTTTTCAGGATAAAGTTTCTAGGATTGTTTTATCAATTTGTGAATTTAGCTATTAGGTTTGGCGTTAATTTAGAGGATTTATATTGACCTATCTTTATGTTTGCAATCAACTCCTTTCAATTATGGTAGATCTGTTCATAACTAGTATTTCTCAATCTCTATGCTATGAAATCAGATTATGTCACAATATTCCAAATATATTAGAACATACCTAAAACACATAATTGAATTACAATAGATCAATCAAAACATTTGTATTAAATAAAAGAATCAAAACATACTGTTATCTCAAATAGGGTTCATCACACTTAGACACTAACAAGGTGTTTAGTTACATATGATAGAAAATGAAATAAAAAATAAACAGGAAGAAAAACTAATAGAAAACAAAGAGTTCATAAATCTAAATCTCTCTTTCTTTTCTATCGAATGTTCTTGCAAGTTTGGAGATTGAAGTTGTATTCTATTGGATCTTTTGATGATTTCTTTGTGTTCTCCCCTTCTTTGGATGAATATCATCCCTTCTAATTGTTATCTATGTCTAGAATTGCCTCTAAAAGTCTACTCCTATTTGCCTCCGTTTACGTCTTATTATAATAATCTTTAAGATTTTTGGGAGATATATGGTCTAATACACGGTTGTATATTGGACCAAGTATATCCTAAAATTTACAGAATACATGATTCTACACAAGCTGAGAGACGTACACAGCCATATACATAATTAAGTATCTCTCATTTGTTTCAAATCTTCATTTTGTGTCGCGTTTTCATCTAAATTCTTCTCCTTTTGGTCCATGAAGGTAGTTATAACCTATAAATGCACTTGGAGCAAAATATGTAACAAATATACAATAAAAGTATAAAATATGAAACAAAATACCTTAAATATGGGTGTATAAATATAGTCAAATTTGCATTTATCAAACCTCAAAGAAAAGATGTTTGATCTATTAGAACAAATGCCTGAAGATATTGATACTTGCTAAACACAAATAAAAGATTTACTAGATATTTTGAGCTCCAACTTAATATCAAAAGAAGTTACAATGCTACTTCTTTCAATTTGCCATATACGGTAAGCTAAGATAAACGATTACAATTATTCAAAACAAAAAAAATTATAACCTGTGCAACAAGGCCAAGATAGTTAAAGATGCATCCTTCACATGCTCTTATTCCTTGATAAAGGAATTTATTAGTCAACAGATTAAACTTAAAGAGTTTATTTTGGATATTTCTCTAAGACCTGATACTATATGTAAATTGAGGATACAGAGAAATATCATAATGGATAAACTTCCAAAAGGTCATCCTGTTGTTCAAACTCATTATGAGTTAACAAGAGATTTATACTCTCTACAAAATATAGATACTTGTTATATTGATTTTTCTGGGATATATCTTAGATATAGCTTTTTACAAGGCACTCATTCTCAAACTAATCGAGATTGGTATGATTTAGAAGGATAAATGTCATATACTTGACTAACCTAGAGTTTCCTAAGATATCATTACGTTGCAATGGATTTAAGAAAGGGTTAAGGATTGTTATCTAAATAATCTTAGAATGACTCTGAAAGATACCTTGGTATTAAATATATTATCTGTTAGTCCATGTTTTTATGAAGGTGAACAATATGATGCTTATCATTTCATTACTTTAGGAAAAACATAACATTTATCTATTAAAATTATACTAATTCTTTTAAATATATCAAAAGTGATATCCATTACAGAAGAGGAACCTTTCGGTATGGAGGCGACATTTAAAAAGAGATATGGAATCTATGCTAGAAAAGCAAATTATCTTCTTTAAGAAGAGCCCCAACTAAAAAGACACCATTGGTTGTTAAAAATTTTGTAAAAATGAAGATAAACATGATTGAAAGAGGCAATATAAGATCTAGTCCTGAAGTACAAAAAAGGTTTTGTCATTTATGTAAACATACAAAAAATATCTGTCCTTCTTCAACAAGTGGCTAGAAGATGTTAAAGGAAAAGATAAAACTGAAGCATCTAGCATCTGTACATACAGTGAAGATTATGAACTACAAAGATATGAAGATAACATGGAAATCTCTCCAACCACTCAGATAAAAGAGAATCCATTATCGATAAAGATAGCACCTACTTTCCAAAAAAGTTGATAAGATGTAATTTCTGTTGGAGTTTAGAATCCGGACTTTAAGTCTGCTTGTATAAATGAGCACTTAGGGTAGTAACAAGTGCATCAAGCAATCTCTATGTAGCTTGTCTTTGTAATATCTTCTACTATGAAATAACAACTCTCCTTCTATAGATACAGTTTACAACTTTCATTTTAAAACCATATTCTTCTCCTAAAATCTTTAGTATACACCTTAAGGTAGGAAATAAATTAAGGTTGTATTGGACTTTACTGAAGCAACATTAAGGGTAGTTACTTTACTCTAAGGTTGGACCTAAAATGCTCAGTAAAAGATTCAATAAAACCTCGATAAAGCTACAGTCAAAACATTAAAGATACATGTACAAAAGCGTAATGGACACTTTAATTTGGAATTTTGAAACTGGTTTGCATGTAATTATATAGTGATTTCTTATTTTATGGAAAAATTATATATGGATTATTTGGAATAGATTTAAATTATGTAGAATCTATCAAATGAGATAATTATATCTCTTGTTGAAGAAGTTATCAACATTATAACAAATAGTGAAAATTTAGAGGCTGAAGATTTGTATCAAATCTCTTTAATCTTTCATATTATGAAT
The DNA here is from genome assembly GCA_027563575.1 of Erythroxylum pedicellare. Taxonomy (NCBI): domain Eukaryota; kingdom Viridiplantae; phylum Streptophyta; class Magnoliopsida; order Malpighiales; family Erythroxylaceae; genus Erythroxylum; species Erythroxylum pedicellare. The sequence goes on along the minus strand of JAOQMP010000054.1, from coordinate 128,111 downwards.
AGCTTAGATATGATAAAATCTTTTATTTCTTCTCGTGATTGATTTTTGTCTTGATTTTTTTTATGGATTTCTGTGTTAATTTTGTGATGGATTTTCGAAAATGGTATAAGAGATGTAAAAATTGGAGAAAGAATCTCATTTAGAAATGACTAAACATTATGAAGCTTATCACCTAAATGGCGGAAGATAAAATAAAAACTTGAAGGATTAAAAATAGGAAGTGATCTAGCAGAAATTCAAAAAGCGATAAAATATTATAAAAATAACATTTTTAAATAGAAAAATTCAAAAACGAATCATGTATATGCAAGATATGATTAAAAAACTAAACAAATTAGAATTAGAAAATAAACCCATTAAAAATTTGATGGAAAATAGATATTTGATCTAATCTTAATAACAAAAATATCTCATAATTACAAATAAAAAGAAAAATGTTATACAAGCTTCTAATTCATAAATTGAAGAGTTAAATGAATAGATAGAAAATTTAAACTTAGAAACCTTAGCACATATTAAACCAGATTTAGTTAAACAAGAAGCTCACTGGAATCCCAATACTAGTGATATTAACTAGTACTTCTAGAAATCCACCTCCTAGGTATCAAGTTTTAATAGATCTAAGTTAGGATAAGTTGGAGCTCATATGATAATCTAAGATAAAGATGGTTTTACTCCCATAGATAAAATGAGAATAGAAGATATATATCCTTTTGGAATATATTTAGATATAGATTGCGTCCAAAATATAGAAGAAGTAATAGATAAATAGGGAACTACTTTACAAGTAGTTGTTGCTATTAATAAAATGGATTATAAAACAACTAAAACAAAAATTTAGATAAAACTTTACTTAACGTCTCTTTAGAATTCGGAAAATTTTAGATGAAAACTTTAAAAATTCTATATTTAATCTAAATAATGATATATCAAATCTAATAACTTGAGTAGCTGAAACTTTTCAATTAAAATTTGTTGGAGAAGGGAATATTTTAAAAAATATAACTACTATAGGAAAATATCCTATAACATTGCAAAGACTGTAATTTTATGAAATGTGTAAAATCAATAAATATATTTGCATTTTCTTATACTATCATTACTATATTTATAATCAAGTCGATAATACACAACTTTATTTAAAGATGTTTTACTCAAAGATCCTGATCATTAGAGAAGTAAATTAGAGGCAACTTGCAATCTTGGTCTTGTAGATACCTTAGGAAAAGAATCTCCTTTTTAAAATATAAATTAAGTGAATGATGTGATGATGCTATATTACTAAAGAAAAGTAAAGTAATAAAGAAAAAATCTTCATTATGTTGTTATGATTTAAAAATGCCTACTATGATAGGATATGATAGTCCTTATTATTATAATAAGAAAAAAGAAATAAAAAAGAAGAAATATTTTAAGAAACATAAAGCAAAATATTATAAGAAAAAAGAAGGATGAAAACCTAGAGAACCTATGTTTAGAAGAAATAAGAAAAGGAATAAAAAGATAATTGAATGACAATGCTATTATTGTAAAGCAAAAGGACATTATGCAAATGAATATCCTAAATTTTTAATAAAAATAAAATTGAAATAGATGATGAAATAAATGAAATGATAGAAAACTAAGATTTTATTAGAATTAACACTTTTGAAGAATGCTCTTTTGAAGAAAGCATTTTCATAATAACAGATAAAAAATATAAATAAATCTCAAATTCGGAAATAAATGAGTGAAATAGGAGAATCTTCTAATACTTAAGTTAATACTCAAATAATAGATAATATAGTCAAAAAATCTTAACAACATAGAGATTATAATCAAGAAGCTTTTATTAATAGAAAAATGCTTTAAAATATTCAAATTACTATGTTTTTCTATAGATTCTTATAGTGAATTTAATACGACATTACTAAAAAATAGGGTTATAGCCCATAAAACACCATATGTTTTACAATGTTAATCTTAAAGAAAAAAAACCATAAATATTAGTTTAACTTCTAATAGAGTAATGATTGCATAAGTATATAAAAAAGATATTTCTTAAAAACTTAATCACATTCTCAAAGAAATTAGGGAGAGAATAGGATAGCTGCATATTAGATCCATACAAATAATAATTAGAACTACTTCTATAGAAGGAATAGATAGTCCTATAAATTTAGCAATATTAGATGATCAAATACATAATAGAGAAGAAGCATGTATGGGAATTTTGAAAAACAATGTTTGAAATCAAGAACTTTTGTTTAATATCTATCCTAAGATGTAACACCCATATACCCGCTGGGAGGATATTACATAAAACAGGACCAAAATAATCCAAAACATACTATCATTCCTTACATGCATTTCCAAAAACTTAAGCAAACAAACATTTCAATCCATTAGGAGTTATTTTATAAACAAAACATAATATACATTATACATAATGAACTTATCAAAATATATGCCATATATATTAAATCCATCATATAGTAAGGATATTACAAACCATTAAACAAAATACAAACTATCTCATAATATCAGATACAACTCAGAAACAAACTCAATTATACATCTTTAAAAAAAAGACATTCTTTTTGGTCACTGTGATTGTCTTTGTTCCAATCTTTAAACCTTCTTATCAGAACCTACACGAAGGCAAAACTATCGTGCTAAGTATATAGGTTAGTGGGGAAAACTAAACAAGATATAATCTGGCAACTGTTTCTAACAATCATCTAGCATTCACATGCACTGAATCATGTCAAATCACATACAACCTTTAATTGTTCAAATTAAAGAACAAGCCCATATTATTTGCATCAGAATAAAGTATAGCATATCAGAATAGGATATACTTGATTCAGAACAAAACTTACAAGTATTTGAACATAATACCATAATATCAAAACAAAACTTTAAGGCATCCGAACATAACTTGATTGTGTCAGAACAACACTTGATTATATCATAACAAAATTTTGTTGAATTAGAACTGAACTTAGCTTATATCAGAATTAAAAATATATCAGAACATAAAACAAGTTAGACTACTAATCCTTTTTATAGAAGTGGGTAATGGGACCAGAATAGAAGATACCCATGTTTGGTATCTGATACATAAGAGAATTAAGTCTCTGAAATAAAAGACACAGAAGTGTCTAAAATCAGAAGACACCTTAGTGTCTGGTTACAGGAGCAGCTGTAGACCCTTCTAGGCATGCCTATTTATCCACGACTAAGACATAACAATTTTAAAACAATCCATTTCAGATTTCAGATTCACAATGAAATAATATAGTGTATAACATATGACTTTATTTCATTTTGCTTCAATTGAACTTATTCATTGACATATTATCAAACTTATCATGCCTTATAAATACAAGCATGTGCAATAATGCATCAATAAAAGTATTAAGTCATCACACATTATATATATTCACATAATTAGAAAGCATTTCCAATAAAACCCTAATTATCGAACTCCTCGGACAATTGATGGTCCGGAATTATCACAATATCATAATCACATGATAGTGAAATAATGCATAAGTATGAATTCAATTCCTTAGGCCCAAATTGAACACATTCATTCTCACTGGAACAAACTTAATATACCTTATAAACATAAGCATTTACATCAATATATCAATAAAACATTAAGTCATTATATAATACATATAATCACTCAAGTTCCCAATTCACAAACATTCATAACTAACACATTGCTCTTGTTCTTTAAATCATATTAGCATTCTTAAATAAACTTCATTCCTTTAACAACTTATAAGTTCCAAAGTTAGATACTTTGTTATCTAATAACACCATCCTTAAGTTATTAGTTCAATAAAAAATAAAAATCTTATTCAACCTTTAATAAAATTATTCCACATCAAACTAGGTTCATATTTAAGCTCAATTAATTCCATTTAAACCATTATTAAATACCTTAACCTTATATAGTCCAACAATTGTCTAAAACCAACATTTTCTACTTCCTAAGTACTTCCTAAGGCCATAGGAATGAGCCTTATAAATCCCACGATCGTGGGATTAGTGAACCGAAGGTTCACTCACCCACAACCTCCAATTTGTTTCTAAAACTTGACTTCTTTACTTCCATTCGACACACCTTCACCAAAGTCCATCAATTTCGCTTCAATTTTACCTTATTCATGCTTCAATACCTTATCAAATTCATGTCCAAACCAATTAAAAAATCATTCATTAAGCATCTCACAATCCATGATCTTTCAAGTATCGACATTTAAAGCAAAAGCTATCAAACAAGTATCATATTCCATACCTCAATTCTTCATCAATTCAATACATATTCTATCCAATTCAAGCATCAAATAATTCATATTATAGCATGAGATCAAGTTTAGCATTCCCTTACCTTCTTAATTTCAAAGAACAACTCCAAAGAAGCAAACCAACTAGTCTTCCAAGCAACTAAACACAGCTCCTAGACCAAGGTGCAAATTGCAGCACCAACACAATTAATAACACATAAAATAACAAGACTTACTTCTTGATGCAGTAACTTACAAAGATGTTAAGTGATGATGCTCTATATCAAGCAAAATTCCAAAAGTTGAGAGGGATTAAGAGTTTTGCTAGTGAATGAGCAAGTAGAAGGTAAAGTTACAGCAGAAACTAGCCAATGCATAAGGTCATGCCATGCATAAGATGACTCATCTTGCTCTAAAGACACTTGTTACATGAGGACACAAGCCATATGTCCTCTCCCTAGCTAGCACACATGTTCTTCTATGACGCTTCCAAATGTCACAATTCAATTAGGCCACTTGTCACTCAACCAATATTGCCAAATATTAATGCATCATCTATGCCAAAAGTCACTAACTTATAGGCTTAGTAATTTAAATTTTCATGTACTAACTTATCTTGCCACTTGACAATTTTTCGTATTACAAATGTACATTTTAATACCTCAATTCTCTAATGATATCAATTAATTCCAAATCACTAAGTATGATCCATTAAACCA
>JAOQMP010000054.1:110400-123012 GCA_027563575.1 Erythroxylum pedicellare | reverse complement strand
CAAGAAATATTTTGACTTTGTAAATCTTCTAAATCAATCTTATAAAGATTGTTTCGTCTTTTGGCAGAGAAGAATATGAAACCGTCCTTGTTTTTTACTACACAAGAATTCTGATTAAAGGATACATCAAAAACTAGAGTCACATAATTGACTGACACTAATCAGATTATGTTTTAAACCATCAGCTAGCAAAACATTATCAATAGATGTAAAAGAATCTTTAACAATTTTACCGATTCCAATTATTTTGCCTTGCTGGTTGTCTCCAAAACTTACTGATCCTCCCTTCTTATTTTGAAGATCTAGAAACATAGACCTTCTTCTCGTCATATGTTGCGAGCATCCACTGTCCAAATACCATTAGTGCTGGTTGTTTTTCCAAGGAAGGAGATCTGCAGTAACTATTATATTTTTCTTAGGAACCCAAATTTTCTTGGGTCCTTTGGGGTTAGTCTTAAAATGATTCATGGTATGATGATAATGTGACCGATGAAATTTCTTCTTATAAGGAACAAAGTTCTTTTTATACTAAGTATTCTTTTTGGCAAACCCTAAACCACTCTTATCATTAGGGTGTCTGTATTTTCCTAACATGTTATTCATTTTTTTGTACTCTCATTGAATGTTGATAGATCGGCTGAAAGGATATTAATTCCTTGTTTCAACTGACTGATTTCATCAGATCTATCTATAGCTATCTTTTTCCTCATATCGTCTACTTGTTTCTTTAGGTAGACATTTTCTCTCTTTAACACTTATATGTTCTTCAAGTTTTCTACAAACTTTTTTTTAATGATCTATACTACTTAAGTATGGCATGAGAATCTTTTAATAATTCTAAATATGCATATTGTAATTCATTAAAATTAGAGGTTAGCTCCTCGTCACTTTCTCTTTCGGTTACCAAGCAAATGTTTGCTTGAACTGATGCCTCTGAATCATTGTCAGATTCGGACGAATCCAATTCTTCCCATGTTGCCATCATACTTTTGCATTCAAACTAGGGTACATTTTGGGGCATTACAATTCTGTCCCCCTTAAAAAAAATTCATCCTCAAAATGCATACTTGATCAAAATAGTTGAGGATACTGAGTCCTTATGGTCTTTTCTGGTTCTCATGTTGCTTCCTCGAGTCTATAGTGTTGCCAAAATATTTTCACCAAAGGTATTTGCTTATTCCTGAGTTATCAAACTTCTTTGGATAAAATAGATACAGGCCCTTCTTCATAAGTCAAATCCGGTTGTATTTGAATTTCTTCCATAGGAATCTTATGTGAATCATCTGACCGATATCTTCTCAACATCGAAACATAAAACACATTATGTAACTTAGCCAACTCTCTAGGAAGAGCTAACTGATAAGCTACTAGTCTAACTCTCTTGAGAATCTCAAAAGGACCGATGAATCGTGGACTGAGCTTACCTTTCTTCCTAAATCGAAGTATATGTGACACATTTAAAAACACCTTATCACTTACCTGATACTCAATATCTTTCCTTTTTAAGTTAGAACAGGATTTCTGTCTATCACTTGCATCTTTCAACCTTTGCTAGATAACTTAGACTTTTTCTTTAGTATCTTTCACAATATCAGGCTCGATCATCTTATTTTCACACAATTCAGTCAAACAAATAGGATTTCTACACTTCCTACCATATAGAGCTTCATATGGTGCCATGCCAATACTAGTCTGATAACTATTGTTATAAGCAAACTCCATCAGTGTAAGATAATTATCCCAACTTCCTGAGAATTCTAACACACAACGTTGAAGCATATCTTCCAATATTTGGATAAACCATTCAGATTTTCCATCTATCTAGGGGTGGAAAGTGGTACTGAACTTAACTTGAGTACCTAAAGTCTTTTATAGACTTTTCCAGAATATCGAAGTAAATCGAGGATCACGATTAGAAATAATAAATAGTGGCACCCCATATAACCTCACTATCTCATTCACTTATATATCTGTAAGCCTATACAAAGAATAATCAGGACGACTAGGCAAAAAGGAAGCAGACTTAGTGAACTTATCCACAATCACCCATATAGTATCATACTTCCTTTGAGTGACAGGGAATCCAATGAAAAAATGCATGGTAATGTTATCCCATTTTCATTAAGGAATTGAAATAGGTTGTAACAAACTAGATGGAACCTGATGCTCAGCTTTAACTTGCTGACATGTCAATCATTTGGACATATAGTCTATAAAATTCTGTTTCATACTTGATCACCAGTAATGCTACTTCAGATCTTAATACATCTTATTTCCACCAGGATGCATAGTAAAGACAGTATTATGGGACTCAAACAATAACTTTCTCTTTAATTCATCATTTGTTGGCACACACAATCGATCTTTATAATACAAACGACCGTCTGCTTTCACAGAGGTTTGCCTTCCTAAGTAGCCAAGATAAGTTGTTGTAACTTATCATCAACTCTCTGAGCATCACAAATCTCTTGCTTAAAGGTAGACCTAACTTTCTATTGAGCTATTAAAGCTCCATCAGATGCAAGTACCTATTCACCTTACTATACTGACAAAGTTGAAATGGTCTTCTGACTTAAGACATCAGCCACAACATTAGCCTTACCCAGATGGTAATCCACAATGTAGTCATAGTCTTTAAACAATTCTAAACAACGTTGTTGTCTCAGATTAAGTTCCTTTTAGGTAAGCAGATATTTCAAACTTTTATGATCAGTGAAGATCCTACACTTTTAACAATACAAGTAGTGTTGCCAAATTTTCAAAGCAAACACTACCGCTACAAGTTCAAGATTATGTGTCGGGTAGTTCTGTTCATGAGGTTTTAATTGCCACAAGGCATATGCAACTACGTTTCCATCCTGCATCAAAACACAACCCAATCCATTTCTAGATGCATCATTATACATAGCATAGTCCTTACCAGAAATGGGTTAAGCCAACACAGGAGCTTTAGTGAGCATTCTCTTTAGTTGATCAAAGTCAGTTTGACATTTATCAGACCATTCATACTTCACTCCTTTCCATAACAATTTAGTTAAAGGGGATGCTATCACCAAAAACCCTTCACAAATCGACGATAGTAACTCGCCAAACCCAGAAAGCTTCTCACTTCCATCACATTCCATAGCAATTTCCAGTTAATAATTGCTTCAATCTTACTAGGATCAATTCTAATCCCTTGAGAAGAGACAACATGTGCTAAAAAAGATATTTTCCAAAGTCAGAAATCACATTTACTTAGCTTAGCATACAATTGCTTTTCCTATAGGGTTTGTAACATAATTTCGAGATGCTAAGCATAGTCAGGTTCATTCTTAGAATAGACCAGAATATCTTCTATAAAAACCATAACAAATAGGTCTAAATAGGGCCTAAACACTCCATTCATCAGATTCATGAATGCAACTGGAGCATTAGTTAACCTGAATGGTATTACCAAGAATTCATAATCTCCATAACAGGTCTTGAATGCAATTTTCAAAACATCCACATCCTTTACCCGAAGTTGATAGTATCCTGATTGCAGATCTATCTTAGAAAATAGTCCTGCATCTTTCAATTGATCAAATTGATCTTCTATCCTTGGCAATGGATACTTATTCTTCACTGTGACTCTATTCAATTACCTGTAATCATTACATATCTGAAGAGTACCATCTTCCTTCTTAATAAACAAAACCGATGCTCTCTAAGGTGAGGCACTGGGTTGAATGAAACCCTTTTCAAAAGCTCTTGCAACTGCACTTTCAACTCCTTCAATTTAGTAGGAGCCATCTTGTACCGTGCTCTGGATATAGGATAGACATATCTTCGATAGACAACTCCACTTCCTTTTTAAGAGGGAGTCTGGGTAGCTCTTTAGGAAACACATCTGAGAATTCACTTACGACTGGGATATCTTACAATTTACCACCCTTCTTCTTATAATCAAACGAAAAAGCTAAATAAGCTTCACACCCTTTTCTAAGGAACTTCTAAGCTTGCATAACAGATACCACACTAGCCAGAGAGATAGTGTGAATGTCATATAATATTATTTCAAGTTAATTAGGCTTCCTAAGCATAACTGTCTTAGCATTACAATCAACCACCACCTGATGCTTGAATAACCAATCCATATGTAAAATTAAGTTTTAAAAATTGGACTGTCCTATCTCGTCTGACTGAAAAGTTTAAACTGGTCAATTTTTATACATAGAGGTTATTAGGTAAAACCAAACCGGACCACTAACAGGTTCAAAATTTTTCAGTCCAGTCTAGTTTTTAAAACCTTGCCTAAAATCAAATCAAATTCATGAGAAGGAAAACAACATACTCATTTCCTTGGATTATAATAGGACAGTTCCTATAAACCTAATTAACCAGTACACTACTACCCAGAGGACTAGTCACATGAATGTCATAGTCTAACTGATCTACAGGCATCTCATTATCAAATATTTCTCCAAGACAAATATAAGAATGAGTGGATCCAGGATCAATCAATGCATGCATTTTATAATCAGAGAAAGAAACAGTACCCACAATAATCTCAAGTGCATCTTGATCCTCACGAGCTTTCAAAGCATAAGCTCGAGCATAAGGTATAGCAGGTCGATCAACAGTTTTTGAATGAGTACTCAAATTAGGTCTAATTTGACTAGATCCTCCACGACCTTTACCTCGTCGTCTATTTCCAGTAGGTGCATAAGAGGCCTCTCGAATAGCTTGTGATGTCTGAGACTGTCTCATTGGGTAATTAGCTATCAGATGCTCAGTGCTGCCACATTGAAAACATGAACTTGTAGCCTTCCAATAAGTACCCCGATGGTATTTGGAGCAATAAGGGCACTCTAGACTACCTGAACCTTAGCCTACTAAGGAACCCTACTAGAAGCAGTCGATGAGGAAAAGTTTTGTCACCTTCCCCGAGCTAAAGATCTTTGAGTAAATTCTTACGCAAATGAAACACCTTCAAGACTTTGCTTGCTCAAGGACTGAGCTCCTCTAGCAAAACCCTTCACTGAGCCCTTTCTCTCTTCACCATCTCTTGCTTCTCTATCTTAATAGGAGCTTTCATTAGTTGATGATAGGTCACTTGCTGCAAAAGAGTAAATGCCACCAGATGCTCTTTGATTGAGTCATTTAAACCATCCTCAAACTGATGACACCGAAACTCTTCAGTAAGTATGGGTCCAGGTGCATACTTGCTGAGTTGATTAAAATCTCTATCATACTCAGTAAGGTTTTTCTACTTCAGGTTCAAAAACTGCTTCCACTTCTCCTTTCTATAAGCTTTCATCACACACTTGGTTTTAAATTCTTAGGAAAAGAAATCCCAAGTTAGAAGCTCAGGTAACTGAGGATTCCTCATAACAAACTTCCACTACTCATAGGATGCTCCATAAAGAAGAGAGACAACATAGTGCACCACTTGATTTGATGGGCAATTAATTTCATCTAATACCCTTTTCACCTTCTCCAACTAGAATTCTACCCTTTTAGACTCCTCTAGAGATGTTCCAGTAAATTTCTCAACTCCATACTTCTGTAACTGATCAATCGGAGCCTTGGGTGCAGTCATACAATATAGCAAAGTCATCATATCTTGTGTTAGCTTAACCAAAGCCTCCCCCTAAGATAGAGGTGGAGATGGTGGTACATCATCTCGATTCACCTTCGAGGGTCTAGATATAGATGGACCAGATCACTCAAGATTATTACTCTCAACAATCTCATCAACGGTTTATGAGATCTTTCCATATTTAATTCTATAACCAAAACATGGGACAAACCATATTAGGCTAAACACAACTCTTACATTCAAGTATAAGCAATAGCTAAGTGCTAATTAAACCAAAATTGCATAAACCATGCTCGATACTAAACAATGTAACACCCACATACCTCCTGGGATAATATGCAAAAATTAAAGCATTTCAAAACATACTAAACATTCTTACATGCATTTTAACAACTCAAATAAACATACATTACATATCATTCAATGTTGTTGTAAACAAACCCTAATGTACTTTATATATAATGAAGTTATCAAAATACATACCTTAAACATAATCCATTTTGTATATTACAAACCATTAAACAAAAATACAAACTGTTTCATATTGACAGATACATCTCAAAAACTAAAATATACATCTTTCAAACAAAACAAATTCCTAAATAGAACACATTCTTCATTGGCCACTGCGGTAGTCCTTGTCCCAGTCTTTAGCCTTCTTATCAGAACCTACACGAAGGCAAAACCACTGTGTTAAGCATATAACTTAGTGGGGATAACTAAACATAATGCATAATGATGACTGTTTCTAACAGTTGTTTAACATTCAGAGATACAAATTCAAATCATATCACAATAATATGTAATTGTTCATAATACATAGTAATCTGAGCATTATGTCTAAGAATAAAATATGATTCATCATTCAATACAGAACATTCTTGCATCAGAACAAAACTCATAAATATCAGAACACGATGTACAAATATCATAATTGAATATTAGAATAGGATATAATCCTTTCATATCAAGGTATGACTTATGTTAGAGCAGAATTTGTTTTGTATTAGATCAGAACTTATCTTTTATTAGAATAAGATTTGCTTATATCAAAATTGGACATGTATCAGAATACAAAACAAGTTAGACTGTTAATCCTTTTTACAGAAGTGTGTAACGGGACCAAAATAGAAGATACCATGATTGGCAACTGAAATGGAAGAGACTTAAGTCTGAAATAGAAGACACATAAGTGTTTAAAATTAAAAGACACCGAAGTGTCTGGTACAGAAGACACCTTAGTGTCTGGTTATAGGAGTAGCTGCAGAACTTTCTAGGCATGCCTATTTACCCATGACTAGGACTTAACAGTTTTAAAATAAACCATTTCAAATTTTAGAATTTCGTGTAAATAATGTAGTGCCTATCATATGGCCTTATTCATTTGATCAAAGTTAACATGCCTTATAAATACAAACATATGCATTAAAGCATTAATAAATGTATTAACTCATCACAAATTATGTATATTCACAAAATTAAAAAAAAACACTTCTAATAGAATCCCAATTATCAAACTCCTCGAACAATTGATGGTTCAGAATTATCACAATATCAAAATCACATAACATTGAAATAATGCACAAGTATGAATTCATTTTCTTATGCTCAAATTGAACATACTCATTCTCACTTAAACAAACTCAATATACATTATAAATATAAGCATTTTCATCAATATATCAATATAACATTAAATTATTACATATTACATATTACATATAACCACTCAAGTTCCCAAATTCACAAGCATTCATAACTAACACATTACTCTTATTTTTTAAATCACATTAGCATTCATAATTAAACTTCATTCCTTTAACAACTTATAATTCCAAAATTAGTTACTTTTTTATCTAATAACACCTTCCTTAAGTTATTACTTCAATTAAAAATTCAAATCTTATTCTACCTTAACTAACTTACTTTACGACAAACTAGGTTCATTTTCAAGCTCATGTAAGTCCATTTAAACCATTGTTGAATACCTTAACCTTATTTAGTCCAACAATTGTATAAAACCAACATTTTCCACTTCTTAAGTACTTCCCACGACTGTTGGAATGGACCATATAAATCCCACAATCGTGGGATTAGTCAACCGAAGGTTCACTCACCCACAACCTCCAAATTGTTTCTAAAACTTGATTTCTTTACTTCCATTCGACACACCTTCACCAAAGTCCATCAATTGTCACTTCAATTCTACCTTATTAATGCTTCAATACCTCATCAAATTGATGTCCAAACCAATTCAAAATTCATTCATGAACTAACTTACAAATCAATACCTTCCGTACATCAAAATCAAACCAGAAGTTATCTTACAAAGATCATTTTTCCAACATTCATTTATCATCATCTTAACATATATTCCAAGCCAATTAAATTATCATAAAATTGGTAATAATACATGTTATTAAGTTTAGTAATCCTTTGCCTAATTGCCTTTAAGTTGCTTCTTCAAAAAACTAATCAAACCAGCCCTTATGCATCCAAAACACTTCCTAAATCTAAGATGATCTTAACACTATGATGATAACAACATAGAAGGTAGTATAAAGTGGCTTTCTTGATGCAATAAATTACAAGAATTCCAAGAGAAAATGATCCTAAATACTCCAAAAGTTGAGAAGAAATGAGAGAGTTTCAATGGAGGGATTGTAAGAAAGTTAAGAATGAGCAAAATAAAAAATGACTCCAGCAGAAACTTGCCTCATCCATTGCTAGTTGTCATGAAATTGTAACAATATGTGTCACTATGCATGTTCTTCATTTACCCCACATTAGAGCTAACAAATTTCAATAACATAATAAACCATTTGTCACTCACTTATTGCTGCCAGTTGTCAATTTACTAACTATGCCATTTGTCAATGCATCAACTATGTCAAATGTCACTAACTCACAGGCTTAGTCATTCCAATTTTCATGTACCAACTTATCTTGCCACTTGAAAATTTTCCTACTCCAAATGTACATTTTAATACCTCAATTCTCTAATGATATCATTTAATTCCAAATCATTAAGTAGGATCCATTATACCCAAAATTCAAGTTATATGTGATTCTCAATCATATCACAATTTTTAACACATATCATATACGTACTTTCATGAACATGTAACATTCCTACTAGGGTACAATTTGGGGCCTTACAATCTAGGTATGCTTACACTTTCGTATGTTATTGGTAATAAGAAAATTGAGCATACCATGCTAGACTTGGGTGCATCTATTAATGTCATGCCATACTCAGTTTATCAGGCTTTACATTTGAATTCTTTATAACAATCTAATGTGATTATTCAACTAATTGAATTTTTTGCTTTCATATGGTGAAACTAGTTGCGAATTAATTCAAATTTGATATGAATCGAGTGAAATTGGTGTCGATGTTGCATGAATCTTAATTGGATTATTTTATGAATGTGGCATGAAAAACAAGAAGATCTATGCATGAAACAATAAGAGATGGCATGAACCTAAACAAGAGAATTGTGCATGAAAATGGCATCATGTTTGTCACAACTATGACTTATATACACGGTTCAAGTTAAGTCACAACTGTGACTTCCCACATACAGACACACCAACAGCGTTTCGTTTAATCTGTCATTTATTAAGTGGCATATGTAGGTGGAAGGTAGGAAACCCTAGACCTAGGAGCATTCTTAATGAACCTTCATTTCGTTTCTTTTCTTTATGTGCATAGGCCTACTGTTCCGTCTCTTCTATCTATTTTCCTTGCAGTTGTTCTTCATTCCACAATGCATTACACTACGTTCCACACCAGATTAATGCAGTGATCACCTACACATTCGTTTCATATTTCTATATTTTTCTTTGCTGCTTATCAGTTTAATGTCTTTTAGTTTTTAATGCTTGTCCTTGCTCATGTTAATTTTTGTCTTTTATCTTAGACCCCTGTTTTACCTTTCTGTATAACCTTAGGAATAGTGTGATGTTTAAGTGTGTGGGGGAGTATTAGTAAAAAAAATCATTATTTGTGTATTGTGTGTTTGTTTTTCCCATTTAATATTTAGAGATGCATTATCATTAAATGAACTCAATCGGGATTAGAAATACATAATATGAGTGAATGAGCATACTTGCATGCTTAAATTGATCAATTTGGATTTCGATTCAAAGAACATTAGTTTGTTTTGATATATGAATGACACATTCTTTGGTAAGAATTTGTGCCTTTTTGAATTATTAAACACCAAATTCAAGTATTCTTTGTTGAGAGTGTTCTTTCATGATTAAGGAACTCTAGAACTTGCTTGAAAATACTAGTCGAGATCACTTAATCTTATGCAAATATTGAAATGATGAAGGCAATTAGGATGTACCATTTTTGCTTAAAAAGCTACCCTAATGTTTCCCTTAGTTAGCCCCTTTGAGCTTAACATGAACCATTTCTTTCTTTAAACCCAAAATATAAGCCTTGATCTTGATTGTTTATCCTCTTCATTACTCCTATTTATCCTCTTCATTACTCCTACCATAAGGGCAAGTTGAGCATTTGAAAGGTTTATAATTTTGTTTAGGGAATAAGTATGGGGGGATCATAACATATAGTTGGCTATTGCATTCGAGATGAGTATGGTTGTAGAAATTTTTATCTCTCCTATGTATTTTTCTTCTCTTGAATTCCTTGTTTTAAATAAAAAATTAATAATAAAATTGAACGAAAATGAAACATAAAAATATGAAAAATAAAAGATAGAGAGAGAGAGCAGAAAAGAAAAGAAGCAAAGGAAAGAGAAGATGACACTAAAACACTTAAAAACATCAAGTTTTGAGGGATTTTTAGGATCTTTGGACCCAGGGCTGCTCAAAACACAAAGGATATTTAATGAACAAGACAAAGAGGCAGAAAGGAGCTTTTGCATCAGCGACCCTTGAGAAACCCTAGAGAGAATTCATTGAGAGATAGAGGAAGATAAGAAGAAGCTAACTGGACGTACTTCCCAGATCAGGAGTTTCCCAACTTTGCTGCCTACCATCATCTGTTCAAATTGTATTTCTTATTTAATTTCAATTTTATTATTGTATGGAATTTGAATAAATAGTTGATGATAGGATTTAGAATGTCGATGATGTTCTAAACTCACCTTTAGAATTTTACTCTTGAATTAATGAAATCTGATTGTTTATGTATTTATTGGATTTTTTGTGATTTAATACCACGATTGCATAATTTGATAATAAACTGAGAGGGTGAATCAAATAAAAATGATTCAATTGGGCTAACGAGTGTTAGGTGATTTAATAGAAACTAGAATTAAATTAGATCGGTAAATTGTGTGAAGAAGATCTTGCATAGGTTTTCAGTAGTTTATTAGAGAACTTCATAACTAATTAGGGTTTTGGATATATTGTAAATTGAGAGATTGCAATCTCCATAATTTGATTAGGGTTTATGATTTAGGGTTAATGGTTATAACTCGAGAGAGAGTAATCAATCCTAGGATCATCTAGAACCAATAATCCAGTAATTCAAATCAGTTAGGTTAGCATCAAGGATAGGTAAAATTCCCTTTCTCTTAATTGATAATTTCCTTATGTTGATTCTTGGATGTGTTGCAATTGCTTAGTAATTATTATTTCCATGATTGATTTTTAATTTAATTTGATTAATTGAATTAAATTTTTTTTAGTTAGTTGCATCTTGAATTTATATATCTGTTTCTGGTCTTAGATTTTAGGATTAGATTATCCCTCCTCATGGGATCGATACCTTAGGTACTACAATAACAAACCATGCACTTACAGATTATCCAGGGTTATTTATTAAAACTTACACACAACCAACACCCGATCAAGTTTTAAGCACCATTGTTAGGGAGGCAATTAGTTTAGTTCTTTAGTCTACGACCTTTTCACCATCTTTTGTGAAAAAATATATTTAAAAAAATAGAAAAGCTGAGAGATAAAAAGAATGATCATGAAGGATGTATATTATAGGTAATAAATGACTCTTTCGAAATTCAATGAGCTCTAATTTAGTTAGGGAAATCATTATCCTTATTTGAACACGTACACTTCGAGGTGGCAAAACTACCTAAATTTTCATTGGTTTAACAATGAAATGATTCCCATCGGACATCAAAACTTATTAGGATTTTAGCAAAATGAATCCAGTTCATGGGATTCCAAGTTGGACAAAATCATAGATAGACTCATTGATATGGAAGAAACCCAAAAGATATTAGAAGAGAAATTTGAGTAAGTAGTAGAAGATCATGCCTCTTCTATTCACTATTTTGATACTTTAATACTTCTGTTGATAGTAACATAGGACTAAAGTGTATGGAGATGATGGACTATGTTTATGCTATGATGGGCTTATCTTTTTTTTTTCTTGAGAATTAATGTAGCTATTTTAATCGACTATGCATGATTGAGTCATAGTTTTGTTGTCTTATTTATTGCTTTAGTTTCTGAGCTGAATGGATGTAATAGAATGACCAAACTTTGCATCATTTTAGTATTAAATGAAGGATCGAGAGAAGAAGTTTAATATGGAATGAGAAACTATGGACACTTAGGTTAATAACTAAAAATATATTAACCTAAGTGGTAATTAGTAAGTGGCTTTTGATAATTAATTCGGATAATAACTTTTTGAATACAAAAGTTAGATTAGTTCATTATTCGAGTTGACTTAGAACCTAACTGTTAATTTTAGTAAGACAATTATCCAATCATGCCTCTTAATCATACATAGGAGATTAAATTAGCAAAATTAATTATCAAGAGTCTTCCATTTCGATTAATCTATTCATCTTTACTTCCAGTTGATTCCATTTACTTTTTAATCTATTTTGAGATTTTCTTTAACGTCTTCACTCAACAAATTAGGATAGAATGTTTAGGATTGCAAATATTTTTATTTTTGCTTTTGTTCAAGGTTAATTTTATTGGAGTTATGTAAATATAGTTCCCTGAAAAGTAAGTGTATTTACATATAACTTTATCTTCTTTAGTTACAGTTTTGTAATGAAAATATTTATTATTAATAAAACAAAAGAGTTTGGTTT
>JAOQMP010000054.1:90332-110300 GCA_027563575.1 Erythroxylum pedicellare | reverse complement strand
GGGGGAGATTGTTAAGTCAAAATGACTTCACATCTAATAATTTTGATGACATTCAAATAATAATAATATTAGAAATTCTTGAACCATTTTGATCAGGAAGAAAGTAAGACGAAGTGGAAACAAAAGTGAGACGAAAGAATGTGAGACAGAAGCGGAAGCAGAAGTAAGACGAAAGAAAATGAGACGGAAGCAGAAGCAGAAGTAAGACAAAAGAAAGTAAGACGAAGTGGAAGCAGAAGTAAGACGAAAGAAAGTGAGACGGAAGCGGAAGCAAAAGTAAGAAGAAAGAAAGTAAGACAAAGCGGAAGAAGAAGTAAGACAAAAGAAAGTAAGATGAAGCAGAAGCAGAAGTAAGACGAAAGAAAATAAGACGGAAGAAAAACTAAGACGAAGAACCGATACTATGTCGAACAGTTAAATAGTTTGAGTTAGTTACAGAACTCAACTAAATAACTTTTTCTATAAGAATAAAGAAATCAAGAATCAAGAAGTAAGAAGAAAGAAGTAGTTATCAAAAAGTAGTTGAAGATGAAGGCTATAAATATAAGTCAGAGTCAAAGATTAAAAAGTTAGAGATTTTAAAAAGTTTTTAATCTTTAGCAAATACTGTATTCATTGTGCGAAACACTAGAGATATCATTACTATAACAGAGCTTGAAATATCTTTCTGTAAGAAAGAAGAAAAACTAAGAGCCTGAAGAGGCTTAGTGAGAAAAACAATACTTGGTGTAAGAGACTTGAAGAGGCTCTATGAAAAACAATAATTGTACTTGTGAGAAGAATAGTGAAATCTCATAAAGGTTTCTGAGGACTTGACGTAGCCCACAGTTTGGGGTGAACCAGGATAAAATTACTGTGTCAACCTCTACTCTCTAACTCTTAATTTTCAATTTCTATTGTTTTATACAAGTATATAGAAGTTAATTGCAATACATTGTGATTGTTTACTTAATAGTTTTTTAAAAAGTTATTTTTCAAAGAAATTTGAAAGGGGATTGTATTCACGCAAAAGAATACACAATTTAACCCCCCCTTCTTGTGCATTTTGTCTATTAAACGTGAAGTCTATATTAACGCGTGATTTACTTCAAAGTCATATGCAATTCTCAAATCATATCACAATTTTCAACACCTATCATACATATACTTTTATGAACATGTAACATTCCAATTAGGGTACAATCTGGGGTTTTGCAATTCTCAGCCCCTTAAAAGAATTTTGTCCTCGAAATTCATACCTTTCAAAAACGTTGAGGATACTGAGTCCTTGTTGTCTTTTTTGGTTCTTATTTTGCTTCCTCAAGTCTATGATGTTGCCAGAGTACTTTCACCAAAGGTATTTGCTTGTTCGTGAGTTGTGGAACTTCTCTAGCTAAAATAGACATAGGCCCTTCTTCATAAGTCAAATCTAGTTGTACTTGAATTTCTTGCATAGGAATCTTATGTGTCTCATCTGACCAATATTTTCTCGACATCAAAACATGAAACACATCATGTAACTTGGCTAACTCTCCAGGAAGAGCCAATTGATGAGCTACTAGTCCAACTCTCTTAAGAATCTCATAAGGATCGATGTATCGTGGATTAAGATTACCTTCTTCCTAAACCGAAGTATATGTTTCCATGGTGATACCTTTAAGAATACCTTATCTCTTACCTGATACTCAATATCTCTTCTTTTTAGGTCAGTATAGGATTTCTCCCTATCATTGGTAGACTTCAATCTTTACTAGATAACTTGAACTTTTTCTTTAATATCTTTGACAATATCAGGCTCGATCATCTTATTTTTAAACAATCTAATCCAAAAAATGGGAGTTCTACACTTGCTACCATATAGAGCTTCATATGGCACCATGCCAACACTATTCTGATAACTGTTGTTGTAAACGAACTCCATTAGAGCAAGATAACTATCCCAACTTGTCAAATATTCTAACACATAACCTCGAAGCATATCTTCTAATATCTGGATAACCCGTTCAGATTGTCCATCTGTCTAGGGATAGAAAGTGGTACTGAACTTGAATTAAGTACCCAACACCTTTTGCAAACTTTTCTAGAATCTCGAAGTAAATCGAGGATCACAATCAGAAATAATAGATATTGGTACCCATACAGCCTTACTATCTCATTCATATATATATTTATAAGTATATCCAATGAATAATCAAGACAAACAGTCAGAAAGTGAGTAGACTTAGTGAACTTATCCACAATCACCTATATAGCGTCATGCTTCCACTGAGTAAGAGGAAGTCTAGTGGCAAAATCTATGGTAATGTTATCCCATTTCCATTGAGGAATGGAAATACGATGTAATAAACCAGATGGAACCTAATGCTCAGCTTTAACTTGCTAACATATCAAACATTTAGATACATAGTCTATAACATCCCGCTTCATACTTGACCACCAATAATGCTACTTCAGATCTTAATATGTCTTATATCCACCAGGATGCATAGTACATATAGTATTATTGGCCTCAAACAATAACTTTCTCCTCAATTCATCATTTGCTGGCACACACAATCAATCTTTATAATACAAATCACCATCTCCTTTCATAGAAAAATCAGGTTGTTTATCTTACCACGTAGCCAAGATAAGTTGTTGGAACTTATCATCAACTCTTCTAGCATCACAGATTTCTTGCTTTAAAGTAGGCCTAGCTTTTAACTGGGATATTAAAGCTCCATTAGATACAATTCCCTGTTAATGCTACTAGACTAACAAAGCCGAAATGGTCTTCCAACTTAAGGCATTAGCCACGACATTAGCCTTACCTGGATGGTAATCCATAATACAATCATAATCTTTAAACAATTCCAACTAATGTCATTGTCTTATATTAAGTTTCTTTTATGTAAGTAGATACTTCAAACTCTTATGATCAGTCAAGGTCCTACAATTTTCACCATATAAGTAGTGTCGCCAAATTTTCAAAGGAAACACTGCCACTGTAAGCTCAAGATCATATGTAAGATAGTTCTATTTATGAGGCTTTAGTTTCCTAAAGACGTATGCAACTACCTTTCCATTCTGCATCAAAACACAGTGCAAACCATTTTTAAATGCATCACTAAACATAACATATTCCTTACTAGAATTAGGTTGAGCTAACACAAGAGCTTCAGTATGCATTCTCTTTAGTTTATCAAAGCTAGTTTGACCTTTATCAAACCATTCATACTTCACTCTCTTCCATAGCAATTTGGTCAAAGGGGATGCTATCACTAAAAATTCCTTCACAAACCAGTGGCTTCTAGTTAACAATTGCTTCAATCTTACTGGGATCAACCCTAATCCTTTGAGTAGAGATAATATGTCTTAGAAAAGATACCTCCTAAAGCCAGAAATCACATTTGCTCAGCTTGGCATACAATTATTTTTCTTGCAAGGTTTGTAACACAATCTAGAGATGCGGAACATGATCATGTTCGTTCTTGGAATAGATTAGGATATCATTTATGAACACCACAACAAATTGGTCTAAGTAGGGTCTAAACACTCTATTCATCAGATCTATGAATACAGCTGGAGCATTAGTTAACCCGAATTGCATTACCAAGAATTCATAATGTCCATAACGGGTCCTGAATGTAATCTTCGGAACATCCACATCCTTTACTTGAAGTTGATAGTGTCTTGATTGCAAATTTAGCTTTAAAAATACTCCTGCATCTTTCAATTGATCATACTCCTGCATCTTTCAATTGATCAAACATATCTTCTATCCTTAGCAACAAATACTTATTCTTCACTATGACATTGTTCAATTGCTTGTAATCAGTGCACATTCAGAGTGTACTATCTTTCTTCTTAACAAACTAAACTGATGCTCCCCAGGGTGAGACACTGGGTCGAATGAACCCCTTATCGAGAAGCTCTTGTAACTACCCTTCCAACTCCTTCACTTCAGTAGGAGCCATCCTGTACGGTGCTCTGGATATAGGAGTAGTGCTAGACATAACTTCAATAGAAAACTATATTTGCCTTTTAGGAGGGAGTCTAGGTAGCTCTTTAGGAAATACATCTAGAAATCCACTCACCACTTAAATATCTTGTAGTTTAACACCCTTCTTCTTAGAATCAAACACAAATGATAGATAAGCTTCACATCCCTTATTAAGGATTTTCTGAGCTTGTATAATAGATACCACACTAGCCAAAGAACCAGTGCAGATGCCATGTAATACTATTTGAAACTGATCAGGCTTCTTAAGCATAACTGTCTTAGCACTAAAATCAACCACCGCCTGATGCTTAGATAGCCAATGCATACCCATAATCAAATCAATTTCATGAAAAGGCAGTCTAATCAGATCTGTTATATATTCACATCCTTGAACCATAACAAGATAGTTTCTATACACCTGATTAACCAATACACTACTACCTAGAGGACTGGTTATATGAATATCATACTCTAACTGATCTATATACATCTCTTTATCAAACATTTCTCTAATACAGATATAAGAATAAGTGAATCCAGGATCAATCAAAGAATGCATTTTAGAATCAAAGAGAGAAATAGTACCCTCAATAACATCAGGTGCATCCTAATCCTCGCAAGCTTTCAAAGCATAAGCTTGAGCTAGAGCAGAAGGTATAGTAGGTCGATCAATAGTTTATGAATGAGTATTCGGATTAGGTCTAATCTTAATAGATCCTTCATGACCTCTACCATGTCCTTTGTTCCCAGAAAATGCATGAAAAAACCTCTCTACTAGTTTGTGACATCTGAGGCTATCTCATAGGACAATTGGCTATCAAATGTTCAGTGCTACCATATCAAAAACATGCACCCATAGCTCTCCTATAAGAACCCTAATGGTATCTAGAGTAATGAGGGCACTCCAAAATACCAGAGCCTTGGCCCATTGAGGAACCCCCTGTTAGAAGCAGTCGATGAGGGAAAGTTTTGTCACATTCCTCTAGCTACAGATCTTTAAAGTAAATTTGGTTACGGAGGAAACACCTTCATGACTTTGCTTCCTAAAGCTTGACTTCCTCTATCAAAGCCCTTTCGCTAAGCCCTTTCTCTCTTCACCATCTCTTGCTTCTCTATCTTAATAGTAGCTTGCACTAGCTGATGGTAAGTCACTTGCTGCAAGAGAGTGAATGCTGCTAGATGTTCTTTGATTGAATCATTCAAACCATCCTCAAACAAATGACACCAGAACTCCTCAGTAAGTACAGGTTCAAGTGCATACTTGCCGAGTCGATTAAATTCTCTGTCGTACTTAGCAACAGACAGATTTCTCTACTTCAGGTTTAGAAACTGCTTACATTTCTCCTTTCTATAAGCTTCTATCATATACTTGGCTTTAAATTCTTAGGAAAAGAAATATTAAATCAAAAGCTCCAATAACTAAGGATTCCTTAAAACAAACTTCCACCATTCATAGGCTACTCCCTAAATAAGAGAGACAGCATAATACGCCATCTGATCTGGTGGGCAACTAATTTCATCTAGCACCCTTTTTACCTTCTCTAACTAGAATTCTGCCCTTTTAGACTCCTCTAGAGATGTTCCAGTAAATTTCTCAACCCTATACTTCTGCAAATGATCAATCAGAGCCTTAGGGGTGGTCATATGATGCAACAAAGTCATCATGTCTTATGACAGCTTAACCAAAGCCTCCCCTAAGCTAGAGGTGGTGGTACTTCATCTCGATTCACCCCAGAGGGTCCAGATATAGATGGACTAGATCACTCCGGATTATTACTCTCAAAAACCTTGTCAACGGCTTCATGAGATCATTCCATATTTAATTCTATAACCCAAACATAGGAAAAACTGCATTAGGCAAAACACAACTCTTATATCCACATATAAACAATAGTTAAGCACTAGTTAAACTAGAATCGCCTAAACTATGCTCTGATACCAAACAATGTAACACCCACATACCCCCTAGGAGGATATGTAGATGCCACACAAAACAAACCCAAACATATCAAGTTATTTTAGAAATTCCTTAAAAATAAGGCAACACATTTCACATTCATAATTGTTGAGTTATATACAAAACATATCATACATGTTATACTTATCAAAATACATGCCTTAAACATAATCCATCCTATAATAAGGTTATTATAAACCATTAAAAAAAATACAAACTGTCTCATATTATCATATACAACTAAAAAACAAACTCAATTATACATCTTCAAAAATAAAAGACATTCTTCTTAGCCACTGCGGTTGTCTTTGTCCCATTCTTTAAACCTTCTTATCAGAACCTACACAGAGGTAAAACTACTATGCTAAGCATATGGCATAGTGGGGAATAACTAAACAAGATATAATCTGGTGACTGTTTCTAACAGTCGTCTAGCATTAACATATATTGAATTATGTCAAATCATATACAACCTTTAATTGTTCAAATTAAAGAACAATCCCACATTATTTGCATCAGAACAAAATATATCATATCAGAACAAGATATACTTCCTTCAGAACAAACCTTACAAGTATCTAAACATAATACCATAATATCAAAACAGAACTTTAAGGTATCAAAACAGAACTTGATTGTGTCATAACATAATTTAGTTGTATCAGAACTAAGCATAACTTATATCAAAATTGAGCATATATCAAAACATAAAATAAGTTAGACTGCTAATTCTTTTTACAGAAGTAAGTAACAGGACCAGAACAAAAGATACCATAATTGGTAACATAGAACAGGAGAGACTTATGTCTCAGTATCAAAATACATTGTTATGTTAAATATCAGGAGACACCAAACCCTTCTAGGCATACCTATTTACCTACGACTAGGACTTAATAGTTTTAAAACAATACAAGCCACATTTCAGAATTCTCATGTCAAAGATATATTGCATATCATATGACTTATTCCATTTTTCTTATATTGAATATTTCATTCATATTTAATCAAACTTAACGTGCCTTACAAGAATTCAATAATGTACCAATGCATACATTAAGTAATTACACTTTACATGCACTCACCTAAGTTCCCAATTAACAAACATCCATAACTAACACATCACTTATATCATTTAAAACACACTTGTGATCATAAGTATACTTCATTTCTTTAATAACTTATATGTTCCAAAATTATATGCTTTTATGTCTAATCACACCTTCCTTAAGTTATTACTTTAACTAAAAATCCAAATCTTAGTTAACCTTTAATTAACTTATTCCACGTCAAACTAGGTTCATTTTACATCTTAATTAATTCCATTTAAATCGTTATTGAGTACCTAAACCTTATATAATCTAACAATTGCCCAAAACCAACCTTTTCTCCTTCCTAAGTACTTCCCACGACCACGGGAATGAGCTATGTAAATCTCACTATCATGGGATGAGTGAACTTAACTCCTTCATACACCTTTAACACCCCTTCACCATAGTTCATCAATTCCAGCTTATTCATGCCTCAATTCCACATGAAATTCATTTCCAAAACCAATTCAAAAATCATTCATTAAGCAACTTACAAATCAATATCTTCCACACATTAAAACCAAACCAGAAGTTATCGTACAAAGATCATTTTTCCAACATTCATTTATCATCATCTTAACACATATTCTATCAAATTCAAGCATCAAACATTTCATATTATAACATGAAATCAAGTTTGGAATTCCCTTACCTTCTTAATTTCAAAGAACAACACCAAAGAAGCAAGCCAACTAATCTTTCAAGCAAGCATACACAGCTCTTAGACCATGGTGCAAATTTCAGCACCAACAAATCAATAACACAAAAAATAGCAAAACTTACTTCTTAATGCAGTAACTTACAAAGATTCCAAATGAAGATGATTCAAAATCAAGCAAAATTCCAGAAGTTAAGAGGAAGTAAGAGTTTCAGTAGTGAATGAGCAAGGAGAAGAAAGAGTTACAGTAGAAACTAGCCAATGCATAAGGTCATGCCATATGTAAGATGACTCATCTTGCTCTAAGGACACTTATTGGATACAAGCCAAATGTCCTCTTCCTAGCTAACACACATGTTCTTCTATGAGGCTACCAAATGTAATGCATCAATTCTGCCAAATGTGACTAACTTATAGGCTTAGTCATTTCAATTTTCATATACCAACTTATCTTGGCACGTGACAATTTTTCCAGTCTAATTGTTTTAATACCTCAATTCTCTAATGATATTAATTAATTCCAATTCAATAAGTATGATCCATTAAACCAAAATTCAAGTTAGATGCAATTCTCAATCATATCACAATTTTTAACACCTATCATACATGTACTTTCATGAACATGTAACATTCCAATTGGGATAAAATTTGGAGCCTTACACAATATGACTTATAAAAACAATTTTTATTATAATTGTCCTCCTTTTGCATACTTATTCATATAATATTCAATAATGATATAAAGCACTGATGAATAAATTTCAATTAATTAAGAATATTGGTTAATAAATTTTAATGACCAAAGTTATAATAGGCTTAAGAAAATCGTTAAAATTATTACCCCCTTCCCCACACCTAAAATCATACATCATCTGCAATGTACACAATATCCACAACAACGGTCCCAAAACCTTGATTGACAATTTTTTATGTTATCAATATTTAATTAACCATAAGTGTACAATGTTGTTGTAGCTAGCACAGGCAAGTATGAGTTGATCCCATGAAGAAAGTAATTACTAGTAGTTATCTTTTTCCTATTATCTAGCCTACAAATCAGATTTTTAGTTTTTAATTAAAATACAAATAAAATAAAATAATATAGGAAACAATAATGAATGACGAATAGATTAAATTAATTAGAAAACTCAATGTCAAAGATTAGTGTCTAGGTGATGAATCCCCCTAAAAACCCGTAAATAATTAACATTTTATCATGCAATCATTATATTGACTATTAAAACATGAAGATTCATATCTTATGTTAATAACTCTCTTGAGACTACTAAAAACTAATCTATAGGTTAATTAACTGAAATCTTTCTAGTTAAAGTTCCTAGGATTGCATTATCAATTTATAAATTTTGCTAATAGTTTGAGCCTAATTTAAAGGATTTATGTCAACTTATGTCTAGG
This sequence comes from Erythroxylum pedicellare, assembly GCA_027563575.1. Taxonomy (NCBI): domain Eukaryota; kingdom Viridiplantae; phylum Streptophyta; class Magnoliopsida; order Malpighiales; family Erythroxylaceae; genus Erythroxylum; species Erythroxylum pedicellare. The sequence continues at coordinate 101,220 of JAOQMP010000054.1, read as the reverse complement.
TTTACCTTTAAATCCTTTCAATTATGGTAGATTTATTCATATAAAAGGTTTCTCAGTCTCAATGATATGAAATCAAATCATGCACCAATATTTTGGATCTATTAAAACATACATAAAACTCATAATTAAATCACAGTAGATCAATCTAAATAGTTACATTAAATAAAAGAATTAAGACATATTGTTATCTCAATTAGGGTCCATAACACACAGACACTAAATTTGTTTAATTACACATAATTCTAGATCTCCATTTCTCTTCTATTGAATGTTCTTGCAAGTTTGAGTTTAATGTTGTAATCTATTAGATCTCTTGATGAATTCTTCATATTCTCCACATTCCTTGATCAAAATCATCCCTTCTTTTACATCCTTCACGTCTAAAAGCTATTACAAAAGTCAACTCCCCTCTGTTTGCCTCTGTTCATATCCTTTTATAATGAAAATTAGGATTACTAGGATATATATGGTCATTTACATAAGTCTTTATAAACACGTAAAGTTATGACTTTAAGGGGTTTTAGAGCTACACGATCACTTACACAACCATGTAGGTGACCGCGTAGCTCTAAAAACCCTTAAAATCATGACTTTATATGTTCACAAAGACTTACATAGCCACATACATGACCGAGTATGTCTATGATGCTTCAAATCTTCGTTTATGTCACAATTTCATCCGAATTTGTCTCCTTTTGGTTCACAAAGGCAATTATAACCTATAAATGCACTTAGACAAAATTAAGTACCAAATATAGGAAAAAGAGTCACTTTTGACCCTAAATTTTTCACCAATCGACAAGGTTAATCCTAACATTCCAGAGTGAACAGTTATAACCCTAACATTTGGAAAATGTTAAATTTTAAGCCCACCCTAATGGGAAATTCAAACCATTTTATTAAGTTTTAGGTGACCTGGCACTTAACAAATATTATTTTATTCAAATGAGTAGGTCCAATTTGCCATGTTAGTGATGATGTGGCAAGTAGGATGCATATTTTAATTATATTTTATTCTATTATTAAGAGTGGGACCCATTATTTATATTAATCGTTAATTTTCATAATTCATTTACTTAACCCATCATTTTTCTTAAACAGGGGAATTCAACTTCTGGTTAACAAAATGATATAACCTTCATTGTTTTGCTTACCTGTTGTCTAAAATTCGTCAGAACCTCCCTCATCTCTCCAACCATCCCTCATTCCTCTAACCCTCCCTCATCTTATTCTATTTGACCGTTTGGAATCGTTCACCGTCAAGAATCTATCAATATCTAGAATCCCTTACATTCTCATATCCCTCTCATTCATTGTTATCATTATAAGGTGAGGAGGTACCGAATTGGAAGAGAACCTACTGCAAGCATTGTCCTATAAAGGTCATTCTTATAGGTGAGTGTCTGTGTTATTTGGTTTAATGTTAGATAGGTATGGCATGTTTTGTCTATTGGGTGGGTTACGTAATATTCATCGTCTTGATTTTTAACATTTTCATTAGTATAGCCTTCGAGTAGCTCGTGGGTGATGATTACATTATGCCCAATCATCCTGCCATTACTAATGGCTAAACTATTCTAAGTGTATACATTATCCTCAATCAACCCCAATCATATTACAAATGTCATATTTTTATTAAGTATATTCGTTGTTTATATGAATTCCAAGATTACTTACTAGAAGATATCCTATGTCCGTTTTATGCCCGGTTCATTAGTAAGAGTACAATTTTAAAGATTGAATCATTAATTATGAAGTAGTATGAATTTGGTCCTGTTTAGACTTTTAATTTATAAGAAGTCTCTTATTTTATACATCATGATCTGGTATTAAGTAGCAACATTAAGTAGTATGATTATGTTTGCTTGAGTTAGGAGTTTGAGGTATTCATAGTTGTCGCTTTTTTTTTATTAATAAATAAAACTATGCTTATAGGGGAGCCACCTAGTATATACTTGTATAGGAAACAATTTTATGTAATCATGTAATTTTGTATTTTCTATGTTTATTGATATAGTGCATGGCATAGGCTTTATAATAGTTTCATTTGTAAAGCAAACATGCGTGAAGATGCCTACTACTTTATAATCATATATATCGAGGTTGCATTTCAACTCATTGAAATAACTTTCTCATGTATTTTGGTTTTCATCTTTAACTTTATCTTCTTTTGAATATTTGATGTTTCCTTAATTGTGTATACATTCACTTCTTAACACTTAGTGATCATTTTTATGAACTCTTAAGATACTTATTTTATTTAATATTTCATTTTAGGTAAAATTTGGAATCATAAAAGCTAAAATGAGTTAAGAGCATATTCATTGAGCCAACATTTTGATGTTTAAACTCAATTACTCTTATGGAATAAGAAGGAAATGGATTAGGGTGAGGATTAGACAAGAAATCATAAAAAGAACAACAATTTAGAAAAACCTAGGAGATACATGATCTTGTATGAAATTGGAAGAAACATTTTTTAATTACACAGCTGTGTATCCAACCAGGTATCTTCACGAGTTTCACATTTTTTTACTGTTTGATACATAGTCATGTATCAAACCGGGTATATGCTCATAAACCTAATTTTTCATATAAATAGAACAATTTGATGCAAAAGAAAAGAGAATCGTTCTGGGACTTCGTGAAGGGGAAAAGTACTTACTCTTTAGAGACCTATGGAGGGCTAAGTTTCCCTATTCAAGTTCGGAGATGAAATCAACATTGAGGATCACATTTAAGCATATTGTAATTGTGTATCATTACTCCCTCTCTTTAAGAATTGTTTTCCTTATTCTATATCTATTGATTTGGGTATTCGTGTATGAATAATCATTATTCTTGTTCTTGTTAGATTGTTTGTATATAAATCCACTACTAGCATCTTAAATACAATACGTAATACTTGTGATATAGATTCAATTATGGCAATTAGTGGCATTAAATCACTAGGTATAATGTAACATAGGTTAAATGACTAGAGTTTCATGGTTATTACCTATATTGATCTGTTTTCCTTATTCATAATACTGCTGTCCGATTAAATCTAGGGAGCTTGTTCTAGGTTGATTGAAGTTTAGGTTTAGTTAAAAAGCTTGTTTTAATTAAACATGATTTAAGGGAAAACTAGGGTTAACAAAGCTTGTTTTTAATTTAAGATCAATTGTTCTAAAAAAAGGTGTGAAAACAATATGACAATGATGTATTGTTAATTGTGTGTAGGCTGAGAATGAACCAAGAATCAGATCCTAAATGCACTAATCACTTTCATCATTTTTAGCTATTTGCTTTAATTTGCTTTCGTTAGTTTAATTCTTTTTTTTACTTATTTCAATCAAACGAAACCATCCATACGCTAAACGATAATTTCTTTACAAAAGCTTTGCATACACTCTATGTGGGATTGACCTAGACTTATCACTAGCTATAATTTAAAGTTTGGTTATTTTGTGTAATGTTACAAAGTGCTACAAATTTTGCTATCATTGCTGAGAAGTGTGGTGCTTTTTTTTTGCTTTTGATTTCAATTTATGTTTTCTATATATATATTTTATAATAGTTTCTTTTAGTTATTTCTTAATCTTCACACATTTGTTAGTTATGGTGTATCGTAGTAAGAAGATCTCTGTATAGAGAACCTCTATAATTTGATCTAGAGATCGAAAGGACATTATGGAGGTTATGCAGTGAAACTAGAACAACTCAAGAAATAAAACAAGGAATTGAACTTAAGGAAGCCACGACCAATCCAAGAACTTTAAAAGAGCTGGCTACTCCAGTTTTGACTTAAAGGCCTTTATGCATCATTTTTCCAAAATTTCCTAAAAATGTTACTTTTGAGCTTAAATCTGACCTAATCCATCTTTTGCCTAACTTTCATGATTTTGCAAGTGAGGATGTTCATAAACATTTTAAGGAGCTCAATGTGGTCTATCTTAGAATGAAACCTCCAAAGGTGACAAAAGAACACATTATGTTCAGAGCTTTCCTATTCTCTTTATAGGATGCGGCAAAAAACTAGGTTTTGATATACCCCATGGGAGCACTAGCACATGAATTGATATGAAGAGCTTATTTTTTGGAATATTTTCAAGCATAAAAAATAGCCTATATAGAAAAGGAAATTTGTAGGATAAGGCAACATAACGACGAGTCCCTTTACGAGTACTAAGAATTTTTCAAAAAGTTTTGTGCTAGTTATCTACACCACAACATTCCAAAGCAACTTCTTATCTAATATCTCTACAAAGGATTGCTTCTATAGAAAGGAGTTTAGTAGATGTTGTAAGTGGTGGGGCATTATTTGAGAAGACTCCCTCAGAGGCTAGGATTCTAATTGAGTGTATGGCCTCAAGCACCTAATAATTTGACATTTGTAATGATGTTTTTCATATAAACGAGGTAAATACTTCATCTATCAAATATTAATGAGCTAACATCTTTTTTTAGACAAATTATAGTTGGACAAGCACAAGTAAAGGTGTATAGAATGTGTTCCAATATAAGTCATCCGACTAATGGGTGGCCAACATTATAAGAGGAAAGTATGGAATATGTAAATGCTGTAGGAGGATATTTTCCTAACTAGTACAAACCGCACTCCCAAACATATAACCTAGGTTGGAAGGATCATCCTAACCGGATTTATGAGGGAAATAGGTAGCATAATCACTTCTAGAATAGGCCGTAAGGAGCACAACAACTTGAATCAATGCCACAAATCTCATATACCTCAGCTATGTCATTAAAAGATATGGTTATGTCTATTGTAACTTACACTTTGTAATTCCAACTAGATATGTAGCAATTTCAGCAAGGGACCTAGGTGGTGGATTCTAGCATTCATAATTTAGAGAACTAGGTAAGCTAGATGGCTGTCGCGATAAAGATTCTAGAAGCCCAAAGAGGAGGAAAATTGTCATCTTAACCTAAGACAAATATGAAGAATGTAAGTTCAATCACATTCAGGAGTGGTAGGAAGCTTGAGGAGCCTGAAAGAATTCTCAAAGCATGGCTAATGATGAAGAAATTGAGAAAGAGCTCGAAATAAAAAGGTATATACCATCGATTTCAACGGTAAATGATTGAAAAGACTAATCCTCCCTCTTTTCCAAGCAGGTTAGTAAAGTCAAATAAGTAGGATACTGATAAAGAGAGCTAGGAGACCTTTCGGAAGGTTGAGGTGAATATCCTACTGTTAAAAGTGATCAAGCAAGTGCTAAGGTATGTGAATTCTTGAATGAATTATATATGAACAAGAAAAAGTTAAGAGGTAATGAAATGATTAGGATGAGTGAACTATTTCTTCAATTTTTAAAAAGAAAATATATGCTAAGTATAAGGACCTAGGAATGTTTACTATTCCCTACAAAATTTGTATCACTAAGATTAAACCAGGCCATATTAGATTTAAGAGCATCAATTAATGTTATACCTCATTCCATATATGCTTCTTTAAATATAAGATCATTAAAGGAAACTAGTGTTACCATACAATCAGTTGATCTTTCTAACACCTACCTAGATGGGGCGAATGAGGATGTGCTTGCACAAGTAAACAAACTAATATTTCTTACTAACTTTTATGTGATTGACATGAATGATGAAACTTTCCATAACTCAATACCTCTCTTACTAGAGAGGCCATTTCTCAACATGACCCAAACTAAGATAGATGTTTATGAGGATACCCTCAAGATGGAATTTAATAGGGAAGTTACTCATTTCAATGTTTTTATGTTAATAAACAATCCCATAATGACCAATCTATTTTTACAATTTATGTGATTGACCTTTTAGTACATAAAGATTGTTAATGGAAGCATACAAATGAACAAGAAGCAATTTCAACAAAATAGAAGACCAAAGCTTTTAATGCCTCGTCAAAAAGCTTTATCATTGGTTAAAAAGTGTTTTTGTATTGCGTTAAATACAAAATATTTCTACATAAATGTTTTCCTTATTGGGTTGATCATTTTGTGATAACTAATGTCTTTCCTTATGGTTGTGGAGATTTTGAAAATAAGGAAGACAGTGCACGTAAGTGTTCATTGACTCAAGCCTTATCATAATGAAGGTCATAAGGAAAATGATAAATTTGTGATTCCTGGAGATCAAAATTTTGTAACTTGATGAGGATAACATGGATTCGAGCTAACAATGTGAAACAAAGGCATTGCTTGGAAGGCAATCCAAGGGAAGTTTATTTCTTATTATTTACATTCTTGCAATTATGGTTTCTGTTAAATGCTTCATTTCTTACATTTGATGTTACATTGGGGATAATGTTGGGGGTGGGGATCTTAGTTTTCATACACATTTGAAGCTTGTTTGTTGGTTATATGTGTTTCTTAGGTGTTTTCAAAGTCAAACAAATGAACAAACATTTTTTCTTTTTCTATTACTTTTAAGACTATATAGTCATAATTAGAGAGTGAATTTACTAGAAAAATTCGTGGAAACTTCAACATATACTTTTACTTTTAAGATTGGTCAATATTCATTATCTTTAGAAATGTAGTGAATAATGGTAGACACAAGCTAATGAGATTTTTAGCCTTTATAAACTGCCACATCTATATCAATCTCGTTGTCTTTTGTTTATATGTGACCTTTATGACATGTATATCCTAACTTTACTTTGATTTTATATTCAAGACCACATTTTATCATATGCATTACACGAAAATAACATAAACGTTCTTTGTTTCATAAGCTACATTAGCCAAATAGCCCACCTATTGATATTAAGTTTCCCTCTATTAAGCCCCCTTAAGCTTTACTTGCCTTTTCTTTTTCTATTAACCACATTACATGCCTTAAACCTAATAAAATTTCATACCTAAGCCTTAAAGCTAGTGGAGCATTTATTGATTTTTAATGATTATGGATGAACGAAAGTATAAATGTAGGGGAGGGCATACATATGGGTTAGTTATAATTACGGGTGTCATTTCATGTCTTATTAGTGAATTCCAAATGTTGATGTAGCTTCATTCAATTTTTATTTTTAAAAAATATAGAAAGAAGAAAGAAAAAGTGAAAAGCAAAAGAAAAATATTTAAATCGAACTATTAAGGAGGAAATATAATTGTTTTGCAACATCATCTATGGAATGGGTGAATTGAATATGATGCGTATAAGGTAGAAATGGTTTTGAAGGATCATCACTTATGGTTATAATGTATTGTTTGTTATCAATTGTACGAGTGATTCCTTCTAATTGGTTATGCTTTATGTGGTTTATGATGTGAGGGCTTGAATCTCATATGTGGAACATATTTTTTGCATTCATTATACCCAGTTTTGAGTGAATTTTAGTTTTTATGCTTGATATTGCAATGAATGTTTTCTTGTTTCACTGGCTTTGATGGCTTTTGCACTACACTATCCAAATACATCTCACCTTGACCTTTTCCCACATTACAAACTTAAAAAGTCCTTTGATTCATGATTATAAATGTGTCCTAGTAGTGGAGAAATGAAATGATATGCAAAGTCATGGAATAGCATGATCATGAATGGTATTTGAGTGTACTGATGGATCGATGCTATTTACACACCTTTTCTAAGTCTACTACTAGATTGTTGAATTTCTAAAGGTGATGATTGTTGATTGATCATGAGTAAAGGAATTTAATGTTTAGTTCTTGCTATGATTTTGAGAGCTATTTCTCTTTACTTATGGCTATCTATTATTAGGAAATAAGGAAATTGTGAAAGTGTTTAGATTGTGACTTTGATTTTATTGTTTTTCCTGAAGGTAGTCAAAAGCTAAGTATGGGGAAATTTGATATGTACTTAATTGTTTATACATTCACATTTTAACATTTAGTGATTATTGTTATGAAATGCTTAAGATACTCATTTTAGTTCATATTTGATTTTAAGTACAATTTGGAAGCATAAAATCTAAAATGAGTTAAAAGCACATTCATTGAGCCAATATTTTGATGTTCAACTCAATTACCCTTGTGGAACAAGAAGGAGATGGATTAGGGTGAGGATTGAATAAGAAATCATAACAAGAACAACAATTCATCAAAACCTAGGAGATAAACAATCGTGTATGTACTTATACGGCCGTGTATATAATTGGAAGACACATTTTGGACTTATATGGTTGGATACAAAATCTTAAAGAGTTTCACTTTTTTTTAACTTATAAAGTTCGATACACAATGTATGGCTGTGTATTAAACCATGTATATGCCTATAAACCTAAATTTTCATATAAATAGAACATTTTGATGGCAAAAGAAAAGATAATTATTTTGGGACTTCGTGAAAGGGTAGAGCACTTACTCTTTGGAGACCCATAGAGGGCTAAACTTCCCTATTCTAGTTTAGAGGTGAAATCGATGCCAAAGATTGTATTTAAGTATATCATCATTATGTATCACTGTTCTTCCTCTCTTTAAGAATTGTTGACATTATTCTATATCTATTGATTTGGGTATTCATGTATGGATAATTGTTATTCTCGCTATCATTTGATTGTTTGTATATAAAACTACTGCTAGAATCTTAAATACAATATATGTCATTGTGTTATAAATTCATTTGTGGTACTAATGGTGTTAAATCATTAGGGAAAACGTAATATAGGTTAAATGACTCAAGCTTGCGTGGTTATTACCTAAATTGATATGTTTTCCTTATTTGTAATATGACTGTCTGATTAAATATAAAGAGCTTATTCTAGGTTGTTAGAATGTTAGGTTTAGTTAAAGAGATTTTTTTTAATTAAACATGATCTAAGGTTTTTAGTTAATAGAGATTGTTATTAATTTACAATCAATAATTCTAAAAGAGGTGTGAAAATAATATGATAATGGCGTATGTTTTATAGTGTGTAGTATGAGATTGAACCGAGAAAGAGATCCTAAATGCATTAATCACTTTCATCATTTTTAACTGTTTGCTTTAATTTATTTTCGTTAGTTTAGTTTCATTTTATTTTGTTATTTGAATCAAACCAAACTCCTCTCATATCTAACACTAATTTCTTTCATTGTAAAATATTTACATTCACTCTTTATGAGATTGATCTAGACTTATCACTATCTATAGTTTTAAGTTTAGTTATTTTATGAAGTGTTACGACACACTACCAATGTCATATCCATAATTTATTAAAATATGTTTTAGCTGTAAATTAGGATCATAGTGAATTATATCTGTTAGATTTTCCATCTTGTCTTACTACGAGCTTTCTTATGTATAACATTGTGTATCTATGTGAAAGAGATGCATATGTCTGTTGTTCACCATTTGGTCATAAGGTATGCTCCCACAAGAAGATATATTATCACTTTACTTTATTTTCTCTAATACCTTTGGCTATAAATTTGGAATCACTAAACACTTTTAAGTTATTGATAGTTACCTTTCGTCCTCACTGGTAAATTTTTCATATGGAAGGTATATTTCTATAAATGGAGGACATCTTTGATAATAGTGTACTTGTGTGAGTTTGGGAAAAATTTTTAGAAGTGTTTCTTTCTTTTTATGAAAAATAACCCATCTAGATTTCTTGTTTGACAGTGTAATATCTTGGGATAGAAAAACTATGTCATAGTGTAATACATAGTTGAGATTTTGTAAATATGCAATCTTTCATAAGGTGAAAATTTGACGTCTTCATAGAGTTATTTTTCATTATTTATTTGAAATTTATCTTTTGAGGAGATGAAGAGATCAGTCCATCATCACCATGATGAGTTGCGTGCCTCTAAATGAATTTGCATTTCTCATCAACTCACTACAAAAAGCAATCAAGTAAAAACCCTCTTGTTCCTTTTAGTTCAACACAATTGAACTTCACTCAATTTCAAAAACTCTCTCATAATTTGAAGAACTCTCTCACGATTAAGATAGGTTGTTCTTGAACCTCTTTGATATGAAATAGTTGGAGTGATAAACATGTGACACTTCATTGTCAAATTATATGTGTGTTTACATGACAAAGTTAATAGAATGTATTTTTACCCAATCATATATTATCTTATTATCTCTTTTAACTTTGCAGATATAATCATTAATCATTGACTAATATAACAGTGATTTCAAATACAAGCAATGCCTTTGATATTAAGGGCTAAAGGCCTTATTGAGGACATCATAGAGTGATCATAATCATGGCTACGGGTTTTATAGATGCCCCAATTATCAGTTGAGAATTTATTGTTATTTGATTAATGAATTTGAATGTTAAACTTTGTTTAAGGTATTTTATTATTGAAATTGAAAGTTTTAGGTTGGAAGATGCAAGTTTTTCAAATGATACGATGAAGAATTTAGTGAGAGAGTCGTTGAAGTGATAAAAAATTTAAGGAGCGAATTATCAATGTCAAGGTTCAAAAAAAAACAACAAAGGAGTTTTGAAGAACAAATCAATCTTCTTAAGGAAGACATACATATATTGAGAAAAGAGAAAAAAAAAAAAACAAGTTAAGTGTACGTTAATGAACATTGTAGTTGTAATAAGATTAGTTATCGTTTTATTACTTTTTATTTGTAATTATGTTATGAGGATGTTGTATTGAATTTCAACAATGTAATGGTTGATATTAACTTCAAGTATATTATGAAAATTTTGATTTTGAATATGTAAATAATATACAAAGGGTATGTTGTACAACAATTCATAATGAATATGTTGTATATGAATAACAAAATTTGTATATGAATTATGTAACTCAATTGTAAAAACAATTCTAATATATATATCCAATATAAAATGGATAAGTTGTAGTTTAAGAACTCATAATGAATATGTTGAATATGAAAAAAAATTGGTATATGAATTATGTAATGAAGGAAAAACAATAGTACTATATATTACTAATATATAATGATAATTTACTATTTGTGTAACAAAATCATA
>JAOQMP010000054.1:76931-90232 GCA_027563575.1 Erythroxylum pedicellare | reverse complement strand
AAACTTTCCAGTCTCTTCAAAGTTTCAAAATATATATATATATATATATATATATATATATAGCTAGCCAACTGCAATCACTCTCTCTTTTCTTTCCCTTGGAGTGATAAGTTAATCTCCTGCTTATAAAGATAAAGAAGTCCCTTACATTAAAAAAAGAACAAAGACAAAGAGCAAAGCCTAGCCCTTAAACCGAGAATCGATTGTTGTAAGATCTGTTGCTTAGTCATCAACACCTCGAAAGGTCGTCCAAGCTGGTATCAATACTAACGTCATCGGTCGGTCAGTCCAATTGCTTATAGGAAGAGCTAATGTTTCCATGGTAATACTTTTAAGAATACATTATCTCTTACCTAATACTCAATATCTCTTCTTTTTAGGTCAACATAGGATTTCTGCCTATCACTGGCAGCCTTCAACCTTTGTTGAATTACTTAAACTTTTTTTTAATATCTTTCACAATATCAGGCATGATCATCTTATTTTCACTTAATTCTGTCCAACACCCCAGAGTTCTACACTTCCTACCATATAGAGCTTCACAAGGCGCCATGCCAATGCTAGTTTGATAACTATTGTTATAAGCAAACTCCATTAGTGCAAGATAATTATCCCAACTTCTTAAGAATTCTAACACTCAACCCGAAGCATATCTTCTAATATCTGGATGACCCATTCAGATTGTCCATCTGTTTGGGGATGAAAAGCAGTATTGAACTTGACTTAAGTACCTAAAGCCTTTTGCAGACTTTTCCAAAATCTTGAAGTAAATCGAGAATTAAGATCAGAAATAATAGATAATGGTACCCCATGTAACCTCACTATCTCATTCACACATATATCTACGAGCCTATCCAAAGAATAATTAAGAGGAACAGGCAGAAAGTGAGCACACTTGGTGAACTTATCAACAATCACCTATACAACATCATTCTTCCTTTGAGCGAGAGGAAGTCTAGTGACAAAATTTATGGTAATGTTATCCCATTTCGATTGAGAAATCGAAATAGGATGTAATAAACCAGATGGAACTTGGTACTCAGCTTTAACTTGCTGACATATCAAACATTTCCCGTTTCATACTCGACCACCAGTAATGCTACTTTAGATCTTAATACATCTTATTTCCACCAGGATGCATATTAAAGACAGTATTATGGGCCTCAAACAATAACTTTCTCTTTAATTCATCATTTGCTGACACACACAATTGATCTTTATAATACAAATCACCATCTCTTTTCATAGAAAAATTAGGTTGTTTGCCTTTCCGAGTAGCCAAGTTAAGCTGTTGCAACTTATCATCAACTTTCTGAGCATCACAGATCTCTTGTCTCAAGGTAGGCCTAACTTTTAATTAAGCTATTAAAGCTCCATCAGATACAAGTCCCCATTTACCTTGCTGCACTGACAAAGTCGAAATGATCTTCCAACTTAAGGCATTAGCCATGACATTATCCTTACCCAGATAGTAATCCACAATGCAGTCATAGTCTTTAAACAATTTCAACCAACATCATTGTCTTAGATTAAGTTGCTTCTAGGTAAGCAGAAACTTTAAACTTTTATGATCAGTGAAGATCCTACACTTTTCACCATATAAGTAGTGCTGCTAAATTTTCAAAGCAAACACTATTGCTACAAGTTCCAAATCATATGTAGGATAGTTCTGTTCTTAAGGTTTTAATTACTTAGAAGCATATGCAACTATTTTTCCATCCTGCATCAAAACACAACCCAAACTATTTCTAGATGCATCACTATACATAACATACTCCTTACCAGAAGTGAGTTGAGCCAATACAGGAGCTTCAATAAGCATTCCTTTAAGTTGATCAAAACTAACTTAACATAAGTTGAACCATTCGTACTTTACTCCTATCCATAGCAATTTAGTTAAAGGAAATGCTATCACTGAAACTCCTTTACAAACCGGCGATAGTAACTCGCCAAACTCAGAAAACTTCTCACTTCTGTCACATTGTGTGGCAGTTTTCAATTAACAATTGCTTCAATCTTACCAGGATCAACCCTAATCCCTTAGGAAGAGACAACATGTCCTAGAAAAGATACCTCTTGAAGCCAGAAATCACACTTGTTTAGCTTGGCATACAATTGTTTTTCTCGTAGGGTTTGTAACACAATCCAGAGATGTTGAACATGATCATGTTCATTCTTAGAATAGACCAGGATATCACCTATGAACACCACAACAAACTGGTCTAAATAAGGCCTAAATATTCTATTTATCAAATCCATGAATGTAGCTAGAGCATTAGTTAGCCCAAATGGCATTACCAAGAATTCATAATATCCAAAACGGGTCCTTAATGTAATTTTCGGAACCTCCACATCCTTTACCCGAAGTTGATAGTATCATAATCGTAGATCTATCTTGGAAAATACTCCTACACCTTTCAATTGATCAAATAGATCTTTTATCCTTAGCAACTGATACTTATTCTTTATTGTGGCTCTGTTCAATTTCTTGTAATCAATACACATATAAAGAGTATCATCTTTCTTCTCAACAAACAAAACTTGTGCTCCCCAGGGTGAACACTGGATCGAATGAACCCCTTATCTAGTAACTCTTGCAACTAAACTTTGAACTCCTTCAATTCAGTAGGAGTCATCATGTACGGTGCTCTGGATATAGGAACAGTGCCAGGCATAACTTTGATAGATAACTCCACTTCACTTTCAGGAGGGAGTCTGAGTAGCTCTTCAGGAAATACATCTAGGAATTCGCTCACCACTGGAATACCTTACAATTTACCACCCTCCTTTTTAGAATCAAACATAAAAGCCAGATAAGCTTCACATCCCTTTCTAAGAAACCTTCGAACTTTCATAGTAGATACCACACTAGCCAGAGAACCAGTAGGAATGCCATACAATATTATCTCAGGTTGATCAGACTTCCTAAGCATAACTATCTTAACATTACATTCAACCACCGCCTGACGCTTGGACAACCAATTCATACCTAAAATAAAATCAAATTCATAAAAAGGCAATCCAATTAGATCTGCAACATACTCATTTCCTTGGATCATAACAGGACAGTTTCTATATACCTGATTAACTAACACACTACTACCCAAAGGACTAGTCACATGAAGTCATAGTTTAACTGATCCACAGGCATCTCTTTATCGGACATTTCTGTAATACATATATAAAAATGAGTGGATCTAAGATCAATCAAATCATGTATTTTAGAATCAAAGAGAGAAATAATGTCGATAATGACTTTAGGTACATCTTGATCCTCACAAGCTTTCAAAGTATAAGCTCGAGCTGAAGTAGAAGGCACAGTAGGTTGATCAATAATTTCTGAATGAGTACTTAGATTAGGTCTAATCTGACTAGATCCTCCACGACCTCTACCTCGTCCTTTATTTCTAGTAGGTGTATGAGAGGCCTCCCTACCATTTTGTGATGTCTGAGACTGTCTCATAAGGCAATTAGCTATCAGATGCTCAGTGCTACCACATCAAAGACATACACCTATAACTCTCCTATAAGAACCCCAATGGTGTTTGGAGCAATGAGGGCACTCTGGAATACTAGAACCTTGGCCCATAGAGGAACCCTTACTAAAAGCAGTTGATGAGGGAAAGTTTTGTCGCCTTCCCCGAGCTACAGGTCTCTGAGCAAATTTTGGTGCAAAGGAAACACCTTTACGACTATGTTTGCCCGAGGATTGACCTCCTCTAGCAAAACCCCTTTGCTGAGCCTTTTCTCTCTTCACCATCTCTTTCTTCTCTATCTTAATAGCAACTTACACCAGCTAATGGTAACTCACTTGCTGCAAGAGAGTGAATGCTGCCAGATGTTCTTTAATCGAGTCATTCAAGCCATTCTCAAACTGATGACACTGGAACTCCTCAACAAGTATAGGTTCAGGGGCATACTTGCTGATTCGATTGAATTCTTTGTCGTACTTAGCAACAAACAGATTTCTCTACTTCAGGTTCAAAAACTGCTTCCACTTCTCCTTTCTATAATCTTCTATCACATACTTGGCTTTAAATTCTTGGGAAAAAATCCCAAGTCAAAAGCTTCGATAATTGAGGATTCCTCAAAACAAACTTTAACCATTCATAGGTTGCTCCCCGAAGAAGAGAGACAACATAATACACCATCTGATCTGGTGGGCAACTAATTTCATCTAACACCCTTTTCACCTTCTCCAACCAGAATTTTGCCCTTTTAGACTCCTCCAGAGATGTTCCAATAAATTTCTCAGCTCTATACTTTTGCAACTAATCAATCGAAGCCTTGGGTATGGTCATATAATGTAACAAAGTCATCATGTCTTGCGACAGCTTAACCAAATCCTCCCCTTGAGCTAGAGGTGGAGGTGGTGGTACTTCAGCTTCACCTTGATTAACCCCAGAGGGTCCCGATATAGATAGATGAGATCACGCATGATTATTACTCTCCACAATTTCATCAATGGCTTCATGAGACCTTTCCATACTCAAATATAAAATCAAAACATGGGATAAACTGCATTAGGCCAAACACAACTCTTACATTCAAGTACAAGCAATAGCTAAGTACTGATTAAACTAGAATCGCCTAAACTATGCTCTAATACTAAATGATGTAACACCCATATACCTCCTAGGAGGATATGTAGATGCCACATAAAACAAAACCAAAATAATCCAAAACATAACAAACATTCCTTACATGCATTGCCAAAAACTCGAGCAACATACATTACCTTTTATTAAAAGTTGTTTTTAAACAAAACATATTAAACATATTGTACTTATCCAAATGCATGCCATAATTTCAAAAGCCAATATGTATAAAGGTTATTACAAATCACTTACAGGATATTACAAACCTTATCCACAAATATACAAAATGTCTTATTACATTGAAATACAACTCAAACTTAAATACAAACAAAGACTCAAACAAAAACAACTTCCAAAACAAAACACATTCTTCTTGGCCATTACGGTTGTCTTTGTCCCAATCTCAAACCTTCTTATCAGAATCCACACGAAGGTAAAACTACCGTAGTAAGCATGTACATTAGTGGGGAAATAACTAAACAAGATATATTTTGGTGACTGTTTCTAACAGTCATCTATCATTCATATATACAGAGTTAGATCAAATCATATACAACCTTTAATTATTCAAATTAAAGAACAATCCAACATTATTTGCATAAGAACAAAATATAACTTATTAGAATAGGATATACTTGCTTTAAAACAAAACTTACAAGTATCCGAACAGAATACCATAATATCAAAACAAAACTTTAAAGTCTCAGACATAACTTGATTGTGTCATAATAGAACTTGATTATATTAGAATAGAATTTTAGTTGTCTCATAACTAAACTTAGTTTATATCAAAATTGAACATATATCAGAACACAAAACAAGTTAGCCTACTAATCCTTTTGACAGAAGTGGTTAATGGAACCATAACAAAAGATACCATGATTGGTATTTGAAACAGAAGAGACTAATGTCTCTAAATCATAGTGTCGATAAATAATCAGGGGACACTTTAGTGTCAAGTTATAGGAGCAGCTGTAGACTCTTCTAGGCATGTCTATTTACCCACGACTAGGACTTGGCAGTTTTTAAAACAAATCATGTCACATTTCAAATTTCTCATATAAAAGATATGTTGCATATCATATGACTTATTCCATTTTGCTTACATTGAATATTTTCATTCACATTTAATAAAACTTAACATGCCTTGTGAAAACAAACATTTGTAATAATCCACCAATGAATACATTATGTAATTACACATTACATGTAGTCAGACAAGTTCCTAATCTTTAGGTCATATTAGCATTCTTAAGTAGACTTCATCCTTTTAACAACTTATAGGTTCCAAAATTAAATACTTTTTTATCTAATAACAACTCCCTTAAGTTATTACTTCAATTAAAAATCCAAATCTTATTCAAACTTTAATTAAACTATTCCATATAAACTAGGTTCATATTCAAGCTCAATTGAGTCCATTTAAACCATTATTAAATACCTTAACCTTATATAGTCCAATAATTGTCTAAAACTAACATTTTATACTTCCTAAGTACTTCCCACGACCATGGGAATGAACCTTATAAATCCCACAATCGTGGGATGAGTGAATCAAAGGTTCACTCACCCACAACCTTCAATTTGCTTCCAAAACTTGACTTTTTTTTACTTCCATTCGACACACCTTCACTAAAGTCCATCAATTTCACTTCAATTGTACCTTATTTATGCTTTAATACCTCATCAAATTCATGTCCAAAATAATTAAAAATTCATTCATAAGGCAGCTCACAATCCATGATCTTTTATGCATAAAAATCCAAAGCAAAAGTTAACAACTAACATATTCCAAACATCAATTCACCACCAATTCAATACATATTCTATCAATTTCAAACATCACATAATTCATAACACAAAATGCTATCAAGTTTAGAATTCCCTTACCTTCTTAACTTCAAAGAATAATTCGAAAGAGGCAAACTAACTAGTCTTCCAAGCAACCATACACAGCTTTTAAGCCAAGGTGCAAATTTCAACATCAACAAAATAATAACACAAAAAATAGCCAGACTTACTTCTTGATTTAGTAACTTACAAAGATTCTAAGTGAATATGATCCAAAATTAGGAAAAATTCTAGAATTTGAGAGAAAGTAAGAGTTTTGATAGTGAATGAGCAAGGAGAAGGAAGAGTTACAGCAGAAACTAGCCAATGCATAAGGTTATGCCATGTGAAAGATGACTCATCTTGCTCTAACGACACTTGTTACACAAGGACGCAAGCCATATGTCCTCTCCCTAGTTATCACACATGTTCTTCTATAAGGTTGCCAAATGTCACAATTTAATTAGGCCACTTGTCGTCAACCAATGTTGCCAAATGTCAATGCATCAACTATGTCAAATGTCACTAACTTATAGGCTTAATCATTTCAATTTTTTTGTACCAACTTATCTTGCCATTTGACAATTTTCTTAGTCCAAATGTACATTTTAATACCTCAATTCTCTAATGATATCAATTAACTCCAAATCACTAAGTATGATCTATTAAACCAAAATTCAAGTCATATCCAATTCTCAAATCATATCACAATTTTTAATACCTATCATACATGTACTTTCATAAACATGTAACATTCCAACTAGGGTACAATTTGGGGCCTTACAGACATAGTCTATCCATTTCAGCCCACAAGAGGATATAATTCATGGGTAATTAAGTATAGTAGGAGAAAGTTTTTCCTATTAACAAATTTGGGAACAATCTAACCTTGAAAGAATTGAAAATTTCATAATTAGCTAATTTACTACACTGAATGGTGAATCTAGTAATTTGCTCAATGGTTGATTAGCCACCTTCCTTATAACAAAAATTAAATTAAGGAATTATATAACCATGGGGACAAGGGCTATCATGGTCAACACACTCTGGATAAGGCTTATGGAATTTTAGATGAAAAGCTACCTTAAGCTAGGCCCATGCAGTTTTTGAATAGTTTCTCTAATAGCTTCTTTATTAACTTGTACTCTCACTTGTGTAGGAGCAATAATAAGATTATGGATTATAGGAAAAGGGTTACCTCTAAGTCATAATTTGGTCCATTAATGTCAATTTTAAAGCCAAATCCTTGTTTGCTAGAGCTTAGGGCCTAATAACCTATTGGCCATTTCCAAGATTAATGCATGAAAATGTAGCATGAACATCCTCTCTTTTATAAGTAAGAAAATATTTTCTTCCAAGGAGTAAGAATCTCGAGGGAAACATTTACAATTTCCATCACGATTGGTGGAGGATGTCACCCAAGCCTTTCAAAGATCTACCTTGTTAGAAAAGGAGAATTCTTCCTAGTGACTTGTACTAGAGTGATAAAAATTATCCATCTTCTTTATTAGTATTTTAATTACTTAAACCATATAGGCCTAGTTGGAATTCAATTATATGAAAACCATTATTTTGCATTAATAGTTGCAACGATTTTGAATTCTCACCAGCTGGAGAATTAGTTGAAGGCGATACTGCTTCTTAAGATTTTCAATTATTTGGGATACAAAGCCTTCGTTCCTTACTATAGTAAGGAACTCTTCCTCTAAGGTTAAAGGGATAATGGTTTCTTTTCCATTCCTTATACACAGCATAGTGATTCCACCAAGCATGCCAATTTGTTGGTGGCTTATACGATTAGCCTAGAATTTGAGCATGTTGGGGAGGAATTCTCCTAATTATTGGGCCGAACTTTTTATTAAGGATATATTTAGGCTTTGAAAAACTTAGAAAATAAAATTCTAAACAAAATGCAAAAGAATTTAAAATAATATTTAAACTGAATAGATGATTACATATAGCCAAAAGAAAAGTACTAAATATAAAGATAATTTAAGATAATGATAAGGTCTATGTTTTTGTTACATTGTTATCTGTTTATATGTTTGTATCTATTTTGTTAATGTATTATAGCTTTTTCTTATATATAATTTCCTTATGCAGTTCTCTTGTATCTTACCAACTTCCACTTTTCATTTATTTTGTCCATATTCTGACTAACTACCCATCTCACATTCATTATATATTAACCATTTTACCTCCTACATTTTGGACTTCTTTACCACTTCCCATGTCCAATAATTCCCTGGCAAATTGACTTCTCGGACTTCTAGTATTTGGAACTCTTCACTTTTGGGCTAAATTGGATGAATTCTTTACAGGCTATCAACAACTTCCAATAGTTATAAACTAAATGTAAATTGCAAAACTAATGCTTATGTATATGTATGTGTAAATGAGTTCACAATAAGAACCTCCTTTGTTATTATTGAAGACACACATCATATGGTCACTTTAGGAAACCTTTTTATAAAATTAACTACCTTGTATGCAGTAAACCATGATAGCATCTTGACAATAATAAATAACATAAAATTATGTTTTCCTTTTATTGAAAAATAAAAAACTTGGAACATAATTCTAATAAAAGCATGCTCCAAGCTACCTGGATAATATAATTCATGTAAATGAAAAACAATTAAATTATTTAGAAAAGGATGTTTTATTAGAAAAGTAGAAAACCAATTACAAAAATGAATATATCAAACAAAAACAAAATCTTGTAAGAAAATATTGAAAAAGAAATCCATGCAAATTTATCAAATGCTTTTAGGATAAAAAATCTATTGTGGATTTATCTTATGATGAAAAGCAAATCCCTACTAAAGCTAGACCTATACAAATAAATAAAGACTTATATGCTCATTATACATAAGAAATAAAAAATGCATATTAAAGAAAAAAGAAATATTTTTATTTAGGTTCCTTTAGAGTTATGCAACATACTATGTAAATAAAAATTTAGAACAAAAAAGAGTTCTTATATTATTAATAAATTTTAGATCTTTTAATAAAGCTTTAAATTGGATTAGATATCCAATCCCAAATAAAAGAGACTTACTTAAAAAATTATATATTACTCATATTTTTCAAATTTTATTATGAAACGAAGATTTAGGAAAATTCAAATACAAAGTAAGTATAGATATAAAATTGCTTTCACAGTCCTATTTAAGACATTTAAATGAGACATTATGCCTTTTAGTTTAAAAATGCCCGATCTAAATTACAAAGAATAATGAATGAAAGTTTCTTGGCCAGTTCTAAATTTTGAATAGTATATATAGATGATGTATTAATATTTTTCTACTACCATAAAACAACATGTTAAACATGTAAAAACATTTATTTATATAATTAAGAGAAATGGTTTTGTTGTATCTAAAACTAAGTTAAGTCTTTTTCAAACAAGCAAAATATTTTTAGGACATTACATAAAAAGTGGAACAATAACACCTATATAAAGATTTCTAGAATTTACTAACAAATATCCTGATTAAATAATAGATAAAAAATCTTAAACATTCTTGGGAAGCTTAAAATATGTATGGATTTTTACCCAAACTTTAACAAATTATGTAAATCATTACATATCAGGTTAAAGAAACAGCCTATAATTTAGATTAAACAACATACTAATATAATTAAACAAATCAAATCTCAAGTAAAAACAATTCAAATTTTACATTCAGATAACCCTAATGCATATAAAATTGTAGAAATTAAAGCCTTAGATTATGGGTACGGAGGAATACTAAACAACTTGTTAATAGTAAATATTAGATAGTACAATTCATTTCTAGATATTGGAATCCCTCTTAGAGTAATTAATCTACCATTAAGAAATAAATTGTTTCTATTGTATTATTTATTACTAAATTTCAAAGTCATTTTTAAATTAAGGACCATTCACAACTCTACAAAATCCCCACAGTTAATTCTTGGGGACATTTATCCCTTCTTATCAGTAATTGAAACAGAGGGGATAAGATGTTCCAATCTATTATGTAATGACTTTAGGTCATGTATCACCAACATAGAGGTCACATAAGGGCAAGGCAACAATTTTGCTTGGTCTAACAAGTAAGAATAATCTTGGTTAATATGAAAAAGTTAGTTAGGGCCCTTGTGAACTAGCTATGACTAGAGAAATTCTCTAATAACAAGGTAGTATTCAGTCACTAAAAAGTTTTAGATCACTCTCACATAGAGGTTTACATTCCTGTTGACATCTCTAAAAAAATATTCACCCATTAGATTCTTCAATCACCTTACTACACATGAAGGTTTTATAAAAGCGATGTTGAAGGTAACAAGCACTAAAGTTTGTAGGTTTGAAATGTTTAAATGCCTTAGGAAACTAATGCATATTACAACTAAAATTAGGATACTTTCTAACCCTATAGGTCCTTATACTAAATCTATTCTCAAACCTATAAAGGAACCATGTGCTTTTACCAATAATGTCTCTTTGACTCACTAGGCAACCCTATTCTCATTGTAAATGGGAAAGAGGCTCTGAAGGCTTATAATACTGCCTTGGAAAGATACTGCTCCCTATTTAAATAGAAAGAAAGAGTATTATGGCTAAAAGATGCAAATACTAACTCCAAATACTTCCACAGGGTGCTTCTTTTAAGTAGATAACAAAATTTATTTAATCACTCTTCCTAATTGGACTAAACTAGAGGATTAAAGGCAGTAACTTCTTAATGCTTTTGAGTTTTATAATAGTTTCTTTGGCTTATCCTCCAATTATATAACATATCCAAGATATCACCAAGTTTATCCCTGAGTCCTTCAGTGAATCTCAATTCTCCTATCTAACATCTCCGTTCACTTTAAACGATATTGGGAAAGTTGTTTTTAGCCAAAACCCCTTCAAAGATCTTAAACTCAATGACCTTTTTTCTTCCAAAAGATCTGGAGTATAAAACACCAAGTCAGCAAAGCAGTCCAGGAATTCTTCTCTAGTAATAAAACCAATAACTTCCTGATGAGTGCAAAATATTACATCTTTTATCCTCCTAAACTTAGTCCATTTAGTTATTTCTATTACATAATTGGGCATGATTATTCATATTTTATTATTTAAGGCCTAAATTATGTCTTTTAAAATTTCCTGTAAAAATTAGCTTAAGTTGAAATGTTTTTATTGTAGGTAAATAGACTGATGTAATTAGAGAGGGCATTAAAACGACAACGTAGGTAGTCGTGGGAAGCAAAGAAAAACGTTAGCAAATGGGAATAAAAAGAAGACAAAATAGCAACAACAATCTAAAGTAAAACTCAGCACAGTAGTAGACGACAATCACCAAAACACAGTTCAAAAATAGCAAAATGCTAATCCCAACAGAAACAAACAGCAAAAACGCAAGCGTACATTCCAAGAGATAAAATGCACAGTAGTCCACGCCAATATTGCACAACAATCTAAATAGCACACAGAAACGACAACGCAAAAAGGAGAGAATAGCTAGGACATAAACGCACAGAAGAAGAGATCCATAATAGTTGGGAGGCAAAGAAGTAGAAACATAACCAAGCAGATGAAGAGAAGAATAAAACGATAGAGTAAAGAAGAGGAAAAGCATAAGCAAAAAAAATGCACAGTCATTGTGAGAAGCAGTAAAAAGCCAACAACTAGAACATGAAGCAAATGAAACAATAGCGAAGCCCATAACAAACTTGACATTATGTCTTTAAAATGGAAGAGTTAAGAAGAAGCTTATTAAAGAGTCATAAAAGTGTGGCTTTTGGGTGTGTCTCAGTAGCTAACAAAAAGAAAGGACAGTAGTGTAAATAAGGGATCGAGCATATCACTTGCAATTGGGAGTAAAATACAACTTGAGAGCTATTGGTGAGGAAGGCTAGTATAAGGGGGTGTTCGGGTGGCACGAGAGATACAAAACCATAGGAATTAAGCTGGCTCTAGACCTTTGGAGGAGGATTTTGTGTTTCAAGCTATCGAGTCAAAGTGATCATCGATTTATATAGTCCGGGCTATCAATCGAACGAGTCTCTCGTGCTCTTACTCTCTTTATATCTAGTTCTTTCAATTTTAATTTACTTAAAAGTTTTTAAAATTTCAATTTAATTCTTTGTTTGGATGATTTGAGACAATCATTTTCAATTTAATTCTAATATTAAGAGTATTTCAGAATTTGTGTGATAATTGAGCCAATTTATTTGTGCTTCATGTTCTTATAGAATTAAGAGACGTCTTGATATATTTGAATGTGAATTGATTGCTATCGCTTTCTCTTTATTCTGTAATTGTTATTAAGTTTAGTGAGTCGAGTAGCAACTATTAAATCTTTAATCGGTAAAAGGGCTAAAATTTAATTAAGAGTGTCGCATGATATAGGAATTTCGCTAACTGGTTGGTTGAAATTCTTGGGGCTAATGATATCTTATTGGAAAGAATTGCATTAATCAATTTAGAGTCAGGTTAGTTTGGTTCTAAATTAGTAAAGGAAGATAGGGAGAACTCAGTTGGTGAGCATCTCTATAGTTATCCTACTTTATAGCTCGGGATGTCGGTGATAAATTTCTAAACTTAAATGACTAAATTTATGGGCTTAGTGTATACTTGAGCACTTGTTAATATGCATGGTCAAATTTTGTTTATATTATGTTTTTAGTGTTTAAAGTTTCTATTCTAATTAATTAGTTTTAGTTTCTGATTGAACCCCTTTCTCATCTTTACATGTGTGTGGTATAGTTTGAGGTATACTATGCTTTCCTATTAGATGAGGCCACAAGTTGAAGGATTTCAACTGTAACATCCCATCATCGATAGGAAGGGTAAAATAGTAAATTGGAATGGGTTATGAGTGTGTAAACTCATCTCGGCACGAGCATGCATGTTAT